>CAJHQP010009970.1:0-20313 GCA_905132765.1 Moricandia arvensis
GGTTTTATCTTTTCATAAACCCACTATGGGGTTAGATTTATCATATAAGTTGGTTTAGGATGTTTGTAGTTTCCTGATAAGGCCTGATATTTACCACTATATGGTGCAAATGATATAAGCTCTATTTCTGTACTATTATATCTGTTTATAGTATGTCTTAGAGTATTTCGTGTGAAAACTCAATAAGCATTATGGATTTAGATTTCCATAAACCCACTAGGGGTTGGTTTTATCCTTTCTCATAACACCCAATAGGGGTTGGATTTACCTATAGAGTCGGTTAGGGTTTTTGTAGTTTCCTAATAAGGCCTAATATTTAACACTATTGTGCCATTATATAAAATCTATTTAGAGTCTATTACAAGTGTTTAGAGTATGTCTTAGAGTATTTTGGGTGAAAACCCATTAGCTTTAGGATTTAGATTTCATAAACCCACTAGGGGTTGGTTTTATCTTTCATAAACCCACTAAGGGTTGTTTTATATTTTCATAAACTCACTAGGGGTTGGATTTATCTATAGAGTCGGTTAGGGTTTTTGAAGTTTACTGATAAGGCCTAATATTTATCACTATTGTGCCTTGATATAAGCTCTATTTATGTTCTATTATATGTGTTTAGAGTATGTCTTAAGTATTTTGGGTGAAAACCCATTAGCTTTAAGATTTAGATTTCAAAAACCCACTAGGGGTTGGTTTTATCTTTTCATAAACCCACTAAGGATTGGTTTTATCTTTTCATAAACCCACTAGGGGTTAGATTTATCTATAGAGTCGGTTAGGTTTGCAGTTTCCTGATAAGGCCTGATATTTACCACTATTGTGCCATGATATAAGCTTTATTTAGAGTCTATTACAAGTGTTTAGAGTATGCCTTAGAGTATTTCCGGTGAAAACCCATTAGATTTAGGATTTAGATTTCATAAACCCACTAAAGATTGGTTTTGTCTTTCATAAACCCACTAAGAGTTGGTTTTATCTTTTCATAAACCCACTAGGGGTTGTATTTATCTATAGAGTCGGTTAGGGTTTTTGTAGTTTACTGATAAGGCCTAATATTTACCACTATTGTGCCACGATATATGCTCTATTTATGTTTTATTATATGTGTTTAGAGTAAGTCTTGGAATATTTCGGGTGAAAACCCATTATCTTTAGGATTCATATTTCATAAACCCACTAGGGGTTGGTTTTATCATTTCATAAACCCACTAAGGGTTGGTTTTTTCTTTTCATAAACCACTAGGGTTGGCTTTATCTATAGAGTCGGGTAGGTTTGTAGTTTCCTGATAAGGCCTAATATTTACCACTATTGTGCCATGATATAAGCTCTATTTATGTTCTATTATATCAGTGTAGAGTATGTCATAGAGTCTTTCGGGTGAAAACCCATTAGCTTTAGGATTTAGATATCATAAACCCACTAGGGATTGGTTTTATCTTTTCAAAAACCCACTAGGGATTGGTTTTATCATTTCATAAACCCACTAAGGGTTGGTTTTATCTTTTCATAAACCCAATAGGGGTTAGATTTATCTATAGAGTCAGTTAGGTTTGTAGGTTCCTGATAAGGCCTGATATTTACCACTATTGTGCAATGATATAAGCTCTATTTCAGTTCTATTATATATGTTTATAGTATGTCTTAGAGTATTTCGGGTGAAAACCCATAAGCTTTATGATTTAGATTTCATAAACCCACTAGGGGTTGGTTTTATCTTTTCATAAACCCACTAAAGGTTAGTTTTATCTTTTCATAAACCCAATAAGGGTTGGATTTATCTATAGAGTCGGTTAGGGTTTTTGTAGTTTCCTGATAAGGCCTGATATTTACCACTATTGTGCCATTATATAAGCTCTATTTAGAGTCTATTACAAGTGTTTAGAGTATGTCTTAGAGTATTTCCGGTGAAAACCCATTAGCTTTAGGATTTAGATTTCATAAACCCACTAGGGATTGGTTTTATCTTTCATAAACCCACTAAGACTTACTTTTATCTTTTCATAAACCCACTAGGGGTTGTATTTATCTATAGAGTCGGTTAGGGTTTTTGTAGTTTACTGATAAGGCCTAATATTTACCACTATTGTGCCATGATAGATGCTCCATTTATGTTCTATTATATGTGATTAGAGTATGTCTTAGAGTATTTCGAGTGAAAACCCATTAGCTTAATGATTTAGATTTCATAAACCCACTAGGGGTTGGTTTTATCTTTCATAAACCCACTAAGGGTTGGTTTTAGCTTTTCATAAACCCACTAGGGTTTGATTTATCTATAGAGTCAGTTAGGTTTGTAGTTTCCGGATAAGGCCTGATATTTACCTCTATTGTGCCATGATATAAGCTCTATTTATGTTCTATTATATCTGTGTAGAGTATGTCTTAGATTCTTTCGGGAGAAAACCCATTAGCTTTAGGATTTATATTTCATAAACTCACTAGGGGTTGGTTTTATCTTTTCATAAACCCACTAAAGGTTGGTTTTATCTTTTCATAAACCCAATAGGGGTTGGATTTATCTATAGAGTCGGTAAGGGTTTTTGTAGTTTACTGATAAGGACTAATATTTACCACTATTGTGCCTTTATATAAGCTCTATTTATGTTCTATTATATTTATTTAGAGTATGTCTTAAGTATTTTGGGTGAAAACCCATTAGCTTAAGGATTTAGATTTCATAAACCCACTAGGGGTTGGTTTTATTTTTCATAAACCCACTAAGGGTTGGTTTTAGCTTTTCATAAACCCACTAGGGTTGGATTTATCTATAGAGTCGGTTAGGGTTGTAAAGGCCTGATATTTACCACTATTATGCCATGATATAAGCTCTATTTATGTTCTATTATATCTGTGTAGAGTATTAGAGTCTTTCGGGTGAAAACCCATTAGCTTTAGGATTTATATTTCATAAACCCACTAGGGGTTGGTTTTATCTTTTCATAAACCCACTAAAGGTTGGTTTTATCTTTTCATAAACCCAATAGGGGTTGGATTTATCGATAGAGTCGGTTAAGGTTTTTGTAGTTTCCTGATAAGGCCTGATATTTAACACTATTGTGCCATTATATAAGCTTTATTTAGAGTTTATTACAAGTGTTTAGAGTATGTTTTAGAGTTTTTCCAGTGAAAACCCATTAGCTTTAGGATTTAAATTTCATAAACCCACTAGGGATTGGTTTTATCTTTCATAAACCCACTAAGAGTTAGTTTTATCTTTTCATAAACCCACTAGGGGTTGTATTTATCTATAGAGTCGGTTAGGGTTTTTGTAGTTTACTGATAAGGAAAAATATTTACCACTATTGTGCCATGATATATGCTCTATTTATGTTCTATTATATGTGTTTAGAGTATGTCTTAGAGTATTTCGGGTCAAAACCCATTAGCTTTAGGATTTAGATTTCATAAACACACTAGGAGTTGGTTTTATCTTTTCATAAACCCACTAAAGGTTGGTTTTGTCTTTTCATGAACCCAATAGGGGTTGGATTTATCTATAGAGTCGGTTAGGGTTTTTGTTGTTTCCTTATAAGGGCTGATATTTACCACTATTGTGCCATTATATAAGCTCTATTTAGATCTATTACAAGTGTTTAGAGTATGTCTTAGAGTATTTCTGGTGAAAACCCATTAGCTTTAGGATTTAGATTTCATAAACTCACTATGGATTGGTTTTATCTTTCATCAGCCCACTAAGGGTTGGTTTTATCTTTTTATAAACCCACTAGGGGTTGGATTTATCTATAGAGTCGGTTAGGGTTTTTGTAGTTTACTGATAAGGCCTAATATTTACCACTATTGTGCCTTGACATAAGTTCTATTTATGTTCTATTATATGTGTTTGGACTATGTCTTAAGAATTGCGGGTGAAAACCCATTAGCTTAAGGATTTTGATTTCATAAACCCACTAGGGGTTTGTTTTATCTTTTCATAAACCCCACTAGGGTTGGATTTATCTATAGAGTCGGTTAGGTTTGTAGTTTCCTGATAAGGCCTGATATTTACCACTATTGTGCCATGATATAAGCTCTATTTATGTTCTATTATATCTGTGTAGAGCATGTCTTAAAGTCTTTCGGGTGAAAACCCATTAGCTTTAGGATTTAGATTTCATAAATCCACTATGGATTGGTTTTATCTTTTCATAAACCCACTAAAGGTTTGTTTTATCTTTTCATAAACCCAATAGGGGTTGGATTTATCTATAGAGTCGGTTAGGGTTTTTGTAGTTTCCTGATAAGGCCTGATAATTACCAATATTGTGCCATGATATAAGCTCTATTTAGGTCCTATTACAAGTGTTTAGAGTATGTCTTAGAGTATTTCCGGTGCAAACCCATTAGCTTTAGGATTTAGATTTCATAAACCCACTAGGGATTGGTTTTATCTTTCATAAACCCAATAAGGGTTGGTTTTATCTTTTCATAAACCCACTAGGGGTTGGATCTTTCTATAGAGTCGGTTATGGTTTTTTTAGTTTAGTGATAAGGCGTAATATTTACCACTATTGTGCCTTGATATAAGCACTATTTATGTTCTATTATTTGGGTTTAGAGTATGTCTTAAGTATTTCGGGTGAAAACCCATTAGCTTTAGGATTTAGATTTCTTAAACCCACTAGGGGTTGGTTTTATCTTTTCATAAACCCACTAAGGGTTGGTTTATCTTTTCATAAACCCACTAGGGGTTAGATTTATCTATAGAGTCGGTTAGGTTTGTAGTTTCCTGATAAGGCCTGATATTTACCACTATTGTGCCATGATATAAGCTATATTTAGATTCTGTTATAAGTGTTTAGAGTATGTCTTAGAGTATTTCCGGTGAAAACCCATTAGCTTTAGGATTTATATTTCATAAACCCACTAGGGATTGGTTTTATATTTTCATAAACCCACTAGGGATTGGTTTTATCTTTTCATAAACCCACTAAGGGTTGGTTTTATCTTTTCATAAACCCACTAGGGGTTGGATCTAGCTATAGAGTCGGTTAGGGTTTTTTAGTTTAGTGATAAGGCCTAATATTTACCACTATTGTGCCTTGAGATAAGCTCTATTTATGTTCTATTATATGTGTTTAGATTATGTCTTAAGTATTTCGGGTGAAAACCCATTAACTTTAGGATTTAGATTTCATAAACCAACTAGGGGTTTGTTTTATCTTTTCATAAACCCACTAAGGGTTGGTTTTTCTTTTCATAAACCCACTAGGGTTAGATTTATCTATAGAGTCGGTTAGATTTGTAGTTTCCTGAGAAGGCCTGATATTTACCACTATTGTGCCATGCTTTAAGCTCTATTTAGAGTCTATTACAATTGATTAGAGTATGTCTTAGAGTACTTCCGGTGAAAACCATTAGCTTTAGGATTTAGATATCATAAACCCACTAGGGATTGGTTTTATATTTTCATAAACCCACTAGGGATTGGTTTTATCTTTTCATAAACCCACTAAAGATTGGTTTTATCTTTTCATAATCCCAACAGGGGTTGGATTTATCTATAGAGTCGGTTAGTGTTTTTGTAGTTTCCTGATAAGGCCTGATATTTACCAATATTGCGCCATGATATAAGCTCTATTTAGGTTCTATTATATATGTTTAGAGTATGTCTTAGAGGATTTCGGGGGAAAAACCATGAGCTTTAGGATTTAGATTTCATAAACCCACTAGGGATTGGTTTTATCTTTTCATAAACCCACTAAGGTTAATTTTATCTTTTCATAAACCCACTAGGGGTTAGATTTATCTATAGAGTCGGTTAGGTTTGTAGTTTCCTGCTAAGGCCTGATATTTACCACTATTGTGCAATGATATAAGCTCTATTTCTGTTCTATTATATCTGTTTATCGTATGTCTTAGAGTATTTCGGGTGAAAACCCATAAGCTTTATGATTTAGATTTCATAAACCCACTAGGGGTTGGTTTTATCTTTTCATAAACCCGCTAAAGGTTGGTTTTATCTTTTCAAAAACCCAATAGGGGTTGGATTTATCTATAGAGTCTGTTAGGGTTTTTGTAGTTTCCTGATAAGGCCTGATATTTACCACTATTGTGCCATTACATAAGATCTATTTAGAGTCTATTACAAGTGTTTAGAGTATGTCTTAGAGTATTTCCGATGCAAACCCATTAGCTTTAGGATTTAGATTTCATAAACCGACTAGGGATTGCTTTTATCTTTTCATAAACCCACTAAACGTTGGTTTTATCTTTTCATAAACTCAATAGGGGTTGGATTTATCTATAGAGTCGGTTAGGTTTTTTGTAGTTTCCTGATAAGGCCTGATATTTACCAATATTGTGCCATGATATAAGTTCCATTTAGGTTCTATTTTATATGTTTAGAGTATTTCTTAGAGTATTTCAGGGGAAAACCCATGACCTTTAGGATTTAGATTTCATAAACCCACTAGGGATTGGTTTTATCTTTTCATAAACCCACTAAGGGTTAGTTTTATATTTTCATAAACCCACTAGGGGTTAGATTTATCTATAGAGTCGGTTAGGTTTGTAGTTTCCTGCTAAGGCCTGATATTTACCACTATTGTGCAATGATATAAGCTCTATTTCTGTTCTATTATTTCTGTTTATAGTATGTCTTAGAGTATTTCAGGTGAAAACCCATAAGCTTTATGATTTAGATTTCATAAACCCACTAGGGGTTGGTTTTATCTTTTCATAAACCCACTAAAGGTTGGTTTTATCTTTTCATAAAACCAATAGGAGTTGGATTTATCTATAGAGTCGGTTAGGGTTTTTGTAGTTTCCTGATAAGGCCTGATATTTACCACTATTGTGCCATTATATAAGCTCTATTTAGAGTCTATTACAAGTGTTTAGAGTATGTATTAGAGTATTTCCGGTGCAAACCCATTAGCTTTAGGATTCAGATTTCATCAACCCACTAGGGATGGGTTTTATCTTTCATAAAACCACTAAGGGTTGGTTTTATCTTTTCATAAACCCACTAGGAGTTGGATCTATCTATAGAGTCGATTAGGATTTTTTTAGTTTAGTGATAAGGCCTAATATTTACCACTATTGTGCATTGATATAACCTCTATTTATGTTCTATTATATGTGATTAGAGTATGTCTTAAGTATTTCGGGTGAAAACCCATTAGCTTTAGGATTTAGATTTCATAAACATACTAGGGGTTGGTTTTATCTTTTCATAAACCCACTAGGGGTTAGATTTATCTATAGAGTCGGTTAGGTTTGTAGTTTCCTGATAAGGCCTTATATTTACCACTATTGTGCCATGATATAAGCTCTATTTAGAGTCTATTACAAGTGTTTAGAGTATGTCTTAGAGTATTTCCGGTGAAAACCCATTAGTTTTGGGATTTAGATTTCATAAACCCACTAGGGATTGGTTTTGTCTTTCATAAACCCACTAAGAGTTGGTTTTATCTTTTCATAAAACCACTAGGGGTTGTATTTATCTATAGAGTTGGTTAGGGTTTTTGTATATTACTGATAAGGCCTAATATTTACCACTATTTTGCCATGATATATGCTCTTTTATGTTCTATTGTATGTGTTTAGAGTAAGTCTTGGAGTATTTCGGGTGAAAACCCATTAGCTTTAGGATTCAGATATCATAAATCCACTAGGGGTTGGTTTTATATTTTTATAAACCCACTAGGGGTTAGTTTTATCTATAGAGTCGGTTAGGTTTGTTATTTCCTGATAAGGCCTGATATTTACCACAATTGTACAATGGTATAAGCTCTATTTTTGTTATATTATATCTGTTTATAGTATGTCTTAGAGTATTTCGGGTGAAAACCCATAAGCTTTAGGATTTAGATTTCATAAATCCACTATGGATTGGTTTTATCTTTTCATAAACCCACTAAAGGTTTGTTTTATCTTTTCATAAACCCAATAGGGGTTGGATTTATCTATAGAGTCGGTTAGGGTTTTTGTAGTTTCCTGATAAGGCCTGATAATTACCAATATTGTGCCATGATATAAGCTCTATTTAGGTCCTATTACAAGTTTTTAGAGTATGTCTTAGAGTATTTCCGGTGCAAACCCATTAGCTTTAGGATTTAGATTTCATTAACCCACTAGGGATGGGTTTTATCTTTCATAAAATCACTAAGGGTTGGTTTTATCTTTTCATAAACCCACTAGGGGTTGGATCTATCTATAGAGTCGGTTAGGATTTTTTTAGTTTAGTGATAAGGCCTAATATTTACCACTATTGTGCATTGATATAACCTCTATTTATGTTCTATTATATGTGTTTAGACTATGTCTTAAGTATTTCGGGTGAAAACCCATTAGCTTTAGGATTTAGATTTCATAAACCCACTAGGGGTTGGTTTTATCTTTTCATAAACCCACTAGGGTTGGATTTATCTATAGAGTCGGTTAGGTTTGTAGTTTCCTGATAAGGCTTGATATTTACCACTATTGTGCCATGATATAAGCTCTATTTATGTTCTATTATATCAGCGTAGTATATGTCTTAGAGTCTTTCGGGTGAAAACCAATTAGCTTTAGGATTTAGATTTCATAAACCCACTATGGATTGGTTTTATCTTTTCATAAACCCACTAAAGGTTGGTTTTATCTTTTCATAAACCCAGTAGGGGTTGGATTTATCTATAGAGTCGGTTAGGGTTTTTGTATTTTCCTGATAAGGCCTGATAATTTCCAATATTGTGCCATGATATAAGCTCCATTTAGGTTCTATTATATGTGTTTAGAGTATGTGTTAGAGTATTTCGGGGGAAAACCCATGAGCTTTAGGATTTAGATTTCATAAACCCACTAGGGGTTGGTTTATCTTTTCATAAACCCACTAAGGGTTGGTTTTATCTTTTTATAAACCCACTAGGGGTTAGTTTTATCTATAGAGTCGGTTAGGTTTGTAATTTCCTGATAAGGCCTGATATTTACCACAATTGTGCAATGATATAAGCTCTATTTCTGTTATATTATATCTGTTTATAGTATGTCTTAGAGTATTTCGGGTGAAAACCCATAAGCTTTAGGATTTAGATTTCATAAACCCACTAGGGGTTGGTTTTATCTTTTCATAAACCCACTAAAGGTTGGTTTTATCTTTTCATAAACCCAATAGGGGTTGAATTTATCTATAGAGTCGGTTAGGGTTTTTGTAATTTCCTGATAAGGCGTGATATTTAACACTATTGTGCCATTATATAAGCTCTATTTAGAGTCTATTACAAGTGTTTAGAGTATGTCTTAGAGTATTTCCGGTGAAAACCCATTAGTTTTGGGATTTAGATTTCATAAACCCACTAGGGATTGGTTTTGTCTTTCATAAACCCACTAAGAGTTGGTTTTATCTTTTCATAAAACCACTAGGGGTTGTATTTATCTATAGAGTTGGTTAGGGTTTTTGTATATTACTGATAAGGCCTAATATTTACCACTATTTTGCCATGATATATGCTCTTTTATGTTCTATTGTATGTGTTTAGAGTAAGTCTTGGAGTATTTCGGGTGAAAACCCATTAGCTTTAGGATTTAGATTTCATAAACCCACTATGGATTGGTTTTATCTTTTCATAAACCCACTAAAGGTTGGTTTTATCTTTTCATAAACCCAGTAGGGGTTGGATTTATCTATAGAGTCGGTTAGGGTTTTTGTATTTTCCTGATAAGGCCTGATAATTTCCAATATTGTGCCATGATATAAGCTCCATTTAGGTTCTATTATATGTGTTTAGAGTATGTGTTAGAGTATTTCGGGGGAAAACCCATGAGCTTTAGGATTTAGATTTCATAAACCCACTAGGGGTTGGTTTATCTTTTCATAAACCCACTAAGGGTTGGTTTTATCTTTTATAAACCCACTAGGGGTTAGTTTATCTATAGAGTCGGTTAGGTTTGTAATTTCCTGATAAGGCCTGATATTTACCACAATTGTGCAATGATATAAGCTCTATTTCTGTTATATTATATCTGTTTATAGTATGTCTTAGAGTATTTCGGGTGAAAACCCATAAGCTTTAGGATTTAGATTTCATAAACCCACTAGGGGTTGGTTTTATCTTTTCATAAACCCACTAAAGGTTGGTTTTATCTTTTCATAAACCCAATAGGGGTTGAATTTATCTATAGAGTCGGTTAGGGTTTTTGTAATTTCCTGATAAGGCGTGATATTTAACACTATTGTGCCATGATATAAGCTCTATTTAGAGTCTAATACAAGTTTTTAGAGTATGTCTTAGAGTATTTCCGGTGCAAACCCATTAGCTTTAGGATTTAGATTTCATTAACCCACTAGGGATGGGTTTTATCTTTCATAAAATCACTAAGGGTTGGTTTTATCTTTTCATAAACCCACTAGGGGTTGGATCTATCTATAGAGTCGGTTAGGATTTTTTTAGTTTAGTGATAAGGCCTAATATTTACCACTATTGTGCATTGATATAACCTCTATTTATGTTCTATTATATGTGTTTAGACTATGTCTTAAGTATTTCGGGTGAAAACCCATTAGCTTTAGGATTTAGATTTCATAAACCCACTATGGGTTGGTTTTATCTTTTCATAAACCCACTAGGGTTGGATTTATCTATAGAGTCGGTTAGGTTTGTAGTTTCCTGATAAGGCTTGATATTTACCACTATTGTGCCATGATAAAAGCTCTATTTATGTTCTATTATATCAGCGTAGTATATGTCTTAGAGTCTTTCGGGTGAAAACCAATTAGCTTTAGGATTTAGATTTCATAAACCCACTATGGATTGGTTTTATCTTTTCATAAACCCACTAAAGGTTGGTTTTATCTTTTCATAAACCCAGTAGGGGTTGGATTTATCTATAGAGTCGGTTAGGGTTTTTGTATTTTCCTGATAAGGCCTGATAATTTCCAATATTGTGCCATGATATAAGCTCCATTTAGATTCTATTATATGTGTTTAGAGTATGTGTTAGAGTATTTCGGGGGAAAACCCATGAGCTTTAGGATTTAGATTTCATAAACCCACTAGGGGTTGGTTTATCTTTTCATAAACCCACTAAGGGTTGGTTTTATCTTTTTATAAACCCACTAGGGGTTAGTTTTATCTATAGAGTCGGTTAGGTTTGTAATTTCCTGATAAGGCCTGATATTTACCACAATTGTGCAATGATATAAGCTCTATTTCTGTTATATTATATCTGTTTATAGTATGTCTTAGAGTATTTCGGGTGAAAACCCATAAGCTTTAGGATTTAGATTTCATAAACCCACTAGGGGTTGGTTTTATCTTTTCATAAACCCACTAAAGGTTGGTTTTATCTTTTCATAAACCCAATAGGGGTTGAATTTATCTATAGAGTCAGTTAGGGTTTTTATAATTTCCTGATAAGGCGTGATATTTAACACTATTGTGCCATTATATAAGCTCTATTTAGAGTCTATTACAAGTGTTTAGAGTATGTGTTAGAGTATTTCCGGTGAAAACCCATTAGCTTTAGGATTTAGATTTCATAAACCCACTAGGGATTGGTTTTATCTTTCATAAACCCACTAAGAGTTAGTTTTGTCTTCTCATAAACCCACTAAAAGTTGTATTTATCTATAGAGTCGGTTAGGGTTTTTGTAGTTTACTGATATGGCCTAATTTTTGCCACTATTGTGCAATGATATAAGCTCTATTTCTGTTCTATTATATCTGTTTATAGTATGTCTTAGAGTATTTTGGGTGAAAACCCATAAGCTTTATGATTTAGATTTCATAAACCCACTAAGGGTTGGTTTTATCTTTTCATAAACCCACTAAATGTTGGTTTTATCGTTTCAAAAACCCAATAGGGGTTGGATTTATCTATAGAGTCGGTTAGGGTTTTTGTAGTTTCCTGATAAGGCCTGATATTTACCACTATTGTGCCATTATATAAGCTCTATTTAGAGTCTATTACAAGTGTTTAGAGTATGTCTTAGAGTATTTCCGGTGCAAACCCATTAGCTTTAGGATTTAGATTTCATTAACCCACTAGGGATGGGTTTTATCTTTCATAAACCCACTAAGGGTTGGTTTTATCTTTTCATAAACCCACTAGGAGTTGGATCTATCTATAGAGTCGGTTAGGATTTTTTTAGTTTAGTGATAAGGCCTAATATTTACCACTATTGTGCATTGATATAACCTCTATTTATGTTCTATTATATGTGTTTAGAGTATGTCTTAAGTATTTCGGGTGAAAACCCATTAGCTTTAGGATTTAGATTTCATAAACACACTAGGGGTTGGTTTTATCTTTTCATAAACCCACTAGGTGTTAGATTTATCTATAGAGTCGGTTAGGTTTGTAGTTTCCTGATAAGGCCTGATATTTACCACTATTGTGCCATGATATAAGCTCTATTTAGAGTCTATTACAAGTGTTTAGAATATGTCTTAGAGTATTTCCGGTGAAAACCCATTAGTTTTGGGATTTAGATTTCATAAACCCACTAGGGATTGGTTTTGTCTTTCATAAACCCACTAAGAGTTGGTTTTATCTTTTCATAAAACCACTAGGGGTTGTATTTATCTATAGAGTTGGTTAGGGTTTTTGTATATTACTGATAAGGCCTAATATTTACCACTATTTTGCCATGATATATGCTCTTTTATGTTCTATTATATGTGTTTAGAGTAAGTCTTGGAGTATTTCGGGTGAAAACCCATTAGCTTTAGGATTTAGATTTCATAAACCCACTATGGATTGGTTTTATCTTTTCATAAACCCACTAAAGGTTGGTTTTATCTTTTCATAAACCCAGTAGGGGTTGGATTTATCTATAGAGTCGGTTAGGGTTTTTGTAGTTTCCTGATAAGGCCTGATAATTACCAATATTGTGCCATGATATAAGCTCTATTTAGGTTCTATTATATGTGTTTAGAGTATGCGTTAGAGTATTTCGGGGGAAAACCCGTGAGCTTTAGGATTTAGATTTCATAAACCCACTAGGGGTTGGTTTATCTTTTCATAAACCCACTAAGGGTTGGTTTTATCTTTTTATAAACCCACTAGGGGTTAGTTTTATCTATAGAGTCGGTTAGGTTTGTAATTTCCTGATAAGACCTGATATTTACCACAATTGTGCAATGATATAAGCTCTATTTCTGTTATATTATATCTGTTTATAGTATGTCTTAGAGTATTTCGGGTGAAAACCCATAAGCTTTATGATTTAGATTTTATAAACCCACTAAGGGTTGGTTTTATCTTTTCATAAACCCACTAAATGTTAGTTTTATCGTTTCAAAAACCCAATAGGGGTTGGATTTATCTATAGAGTCGGTTAGGGTTTTTGTAGTTTCCTGATAAGGCCTGATATTTACCACTATTGTGCCATTACATAAGATCTATTTAGAGTCTATTACAAGTGTTTAGAGTATGTCTTAGAGTATTTCCGGTGCAAACCCATTAGCTTTAGGATTTAGATTTCATAAACCGACTAGGGATTGCATTTATCTTTTCATAAACCCACTAAACGTTGGTTTTATCTTTTCATAAACTCAATAGGGGTTGGATTTATCTATAGAGTCGGTTAGGTTTTTTGTAGTTTCCTGATAAGGCCTGATATTTACCAATATTGTGCCATGATATAAGCTCCATTTAGGTTCTATTATATATGTTTAGAGTATGTCTTAGAGTATTTCGGGGGAAAACCCATGACCTTTAGGATTTAGATTTCATAAACCCACTAGGGATTGGTTTTCTCTTTTCATAAACCCACTAAGGGTTAGTTTTATATTTTCATAAACCCACTAGGGGTTAGATTTATCTATAGAGTCGGTTAGGTTTGTAGTTTCCTGCTAAGGCCTGATATTTACCACTATTGTGCAATGATATAAGCTCTATTTCTGTTCTATTATTTCTGTTTATAGTATGTCTTAGAGTACTTCAGGTGAAAACCCATAAGCTTTATGATTTAGATTTCATAAACCCACTAGGGGTTGGTTTTATCTTTTCATAAACCCACTAAAGGTTGGTTTTATCTTTTCATAAAACCAATAGGAATTGGATTTATCTATAGAGTCGGTTAGGGTTTTTGTAGTTTCCTGATAAGGCCTGATATTTACCACTATTGTGCCATTATATAAGCTCTATTTAGAGTCTATTACAAGTGTTTAGAGTATGTCTTAGAGTATTTCCGGTGCAAACCCATTAGCTTTAGGATTTAGATTTCATTAACCCACTAGGGATGGGTTTTATCTTTCATAAACCCACTAAGGGTTGGTTTTATCTTTTCATAAACCCACTAGGGGTTGGATCTATCTATAGAGTCGGTTAGGATTTTTTTAGTTTAGTGATAAGGCCTAATATTTACCACTATTGTGCATTGATATAACCTCTATTTATGTTCTATTATATGTGTTTAGAGTATGTCTGAAGTATTTCGGGTGAAAACCCATTAGCTTTAGGATTTAGATTTCATAAACACACTAGGGGTTGGTTTTATCTTTTCATAAACCCACAAGGGGTTAGATTTATCTATAGAGTCGGTTAGGTTTGTAGTTTCCTGATAAGGCCTGATATTTACCATTATTGTGCCATGATATAAGCTCTATTTAGAGTCTATTACAAGTGTTTAGAGTATGTCTTAGAGTATTTCCGGTGAAAACCCATTAGTTTTAGGATTTAGATTTCATAAACCCACTAGGGATTGGTTTTGTCTTTCATAAACCCACTAAGAGTTGGTTTTATCTTTTCATAAAACCACTAGGGGTTGTATTTATCTATAGAGTTGGTTAGGGTTCTTGTATATTACTGATAAGGCCTAATATTTTTCCATGATATATGCTCTGTTTATGTTTTATTATATGTGTTTAGAGTAAGTCTTGGAGTATTTCCGGTGAAAACCCATTAGCTTTAGGATTTAGATTTCATAAACCCACTAGGGGTTGGTTTTATCTTTTCATAAACCCACTAGGGTTGGATTTATCTATAGAGTCGGTTAGGTTTGTAGTTTCCCGCTAAGGCCTGATATTTACCACTATTGTGCAGTGATATAAGCTCTATTTCTGTTATATTATATCTGTTTATAGTATGTCTTAGAGTATTTCGGGTGAAAACCCATAAGCTTTAGTATTTAGATTTCATAAACCCACTAGGGGTTGGTTTTATCTTTTCATAAACCCACTAAAGGTTAGTTTTATCTTTTCATAAACCAAATAGGGGTTGAATTTATCTATAGAGTCGGTTAGGGTTTTTGTAGTTTCCTGATAAGGCCTGATATTTACCACTATTGTGCCATTATATAAGCTCTATTTAGAGTCTATTACAAGTGTTTAGAGTATGTCTTAGAGTATTTCCGGTGCAAACCCATTAGCTTTAGGATTTAGATTTCATCAACCCACTAGGGATGGGTTTTATCTTTCATAAAACCACTAAGGGTTGGTTTTATCTTTTCATAAACCCACTAGGAGTTGGATCTATCTATAGAGTCGGTTAGGATTTTTTTAGTTTAGTGATAAGGCCTAATATTTACCACTATTGTGCATTGATATAACCTCTATTTATGTTCTATTATATGTGTTTAGAGTATGTCTTAAGTATTTCGGGTGAAAACCCATTAGCTTTAGGATTTAGATTTCATAAACACACTAGGGGTTGGTTTTATCTTTTCATAAACCCACTAGGGGTTAGATTTATCTATAGAGTCGGTTAGGTTTGTAGTTTCCTGATAAGGCCTGATATTTACCACTATTGTGCCATGATATAAGCTCTATTTAGAGTCTATTACAAGTGTTTAGAGTATGTCTTAGAGTATTTCCGGTGAAAACCCATTAGTTTTGGGATTTAGATTTCATAAACCCACTAAGGATTGGTTTTGTCTTTCATAAACCCACTAAGAGTTGGTTTTATCTTTTCATAAAACCACTAGGGGTTGTATTTATCTATAGAGTTGGTTAGGGTTTTTGTATATTACTGATAAGGCCTAATATTTACCACTATTTTGCCATGATATATGCTCTTTTATGTTCTATTATATGTGTTTAGAGTAAGTCTTGGAGTATTTCGGGTGAAAACCCATTAGCTTTAGGATTTAGATTTCATAAACCCACTATGGATTGGTTTTATCTTTTCATAAACCCACTAAAGGTTGGTTTTATCTTTTCATAAACCCAGTAGGGGTTGGATTTATCTATAGAGTCGGTTAGGGTTTTTGTAGTTTCCTGATAAGGCCTGATAATTACCAATATTGTGCCATGATATAAGCTCTATTTAGGTTCTATTATATGTGTTTAGAGTATGCGTTAGAGTATTTCGGGGGAAAACCCGTGAGCTTTAGGATTTAGATTTCATAAACCCACTAGGGGTTGGTTTATCTTTTCATAAACCCACTAAGGGTTGGTTTTATCTTTTTATAAACCCACTAGGGGTTAGTTTTATCTATAGAGTCGGTTAGGTTTGTAATTTCCTTGATAAGACCTGATATTTACCACAATTGTGCAATGATATAAGCTCTATTTCTGTTATATTATATCTGTTTATAGTATGTCTTAGAGTATTTCGGGTGAAAACCCATAAGCTTTATGATTTAGATTTTATAAACCCACTAAGGGTTGGTTTTATCTTTTCATAAACCCACTAAATGTTAGTTTTATCGTTTCAAAAACCCAATAGGGGTTGGATTTATCTATAGAGTCGGTTAGGGTTTTTGTAGTTTCCTGATAAGGCCTGATATTTACCACTATTGTGCCATTACATAAGATCTATTTAGAGTCTATTACAAGTGTTTAGAGTATGTCTTAGAGTATTTCCGGTGCAAACCCATTAGCTTTAGGATTTAGATTTCATAAACCGACTAGGGATTGCATTTATCTTTTCATAAACCCACTAAACGTTGGTTTTATCTTTTCATAAACTCAATAGGGGTTGGATTTATCTATAGAGTCGGTTAGGTTTTTTGTAGTTTCCTGATAAGGCCTGATATTTACCAATATTGTGCCATGATATAAGCTCCATTTAGGTTCTATTATATATGTTTAGAGTATGTCTTAGAGTATTTCGGGGGAAAACCCATGACCTTTAGGATTTAGATTTCATAAACCCACTAGGGATTGGTTTTCTCTTTTCATAAACCCACTAAGGGTTAGTTTTATATTTTCATAAACCCACTAGGGGTTAGATTTATCTATAGAGTCGGTTAGGTTTGTAGTTTCCTGCTAAGGCCTGATATTTACCACTATTGTGCAATGATATAAGCTCTATTTCTGTTCTATTATTTCTGTTTATAGTATGTCTTAGAGTACTTCAGGTGAAAACCCATAAGCTTTATGATTTAGATTTCATAAACCCACTAGGGGTTGGTTTTATCTTTTCATAAACCCACTAAAGGTTGGTTTTATCTTTTCATAAAACCAATAGGAATTGGATTTATCTATAGAGTCGGTTAGGGTTTTTGTAGTTTCCTGATAAGGCCTGATATTTACCACTATTGTGCCATTATATAAGCTCTATTTAGAGTCTATTACAAGTGTTTAGAGTATGTCTTAGAGTATTTCCGGTGCAAACCCATTAGCTTTAGGATTTAGATTTCATTAACCCACTAGGGATGGGTTTTATCTTTCATAAACCCACTAAGGGTTGGTTTTATCTTTTCATAAACCCACTAGGGGTTGGATCTATCTATAGAGTCGGTTAGGATTTTTTTAGTTTAGTGATAAGGCCTAATATTTACCACTATTGTGCATTGATATAACCTCTATTTATGTTCTATTATATGTGTTTAGAGTATGTCTGAAGTATTTCGGGTGAAAACCCATTAGCTTTAGGATTTAGATTTCATAAACACACTAGGGGTTGGTTTTATCTTTTCATAAACCCACAAGGGGTTAGATTTATCTATAGAGTCGGTTAGGTTTGTAGTTTCCTGATAAGGCCTGATATTTACCATTATTGTGCCATGATATAAGCTCTATTTAGAGTCTATTACAAGTGTTTAGAGTATGTCTTAGAGTATTTCCGGTGAAAACCCATTAGTTTTAGGATTTAGATTTCATAAACCCACTAGGGATTGGTTTTGTCTTTCATAAACCCAATAAGAGTTGGTTTTATCTTTTCATAAAACCACTAGGGGTTGTATTTATCTATAGAGTTGGTTAGGGTTCTTGTATATTACTGATAAGGCCTAATATTTTTCCATGATATATGCTCTGTTTATGTTTTATTATATGTGTTTAGAGTAAGTCTTGGAGTATTTCCGGTGAAAACCCATTAGCTTTAGGATTTAGATTTCATAAACCCACTAGGGGTTGGTTTTATCTTTTCATAAACCCACTAGGGTTGGATTTATCTATAGAGTCGGTTAGGTTTGTAGTTTCCCGCTAAGGCCTGATATTTACCACTATTGTGCAGTGATATAAGCTCTATTTCTGTTATATTATATCTGTTTTATAGTATGTCTTAGAGTATTTCGGGTGAAAACCCATAAGCTTTAGTATTTAGATTTCATAAACCCACTAGGGGTTGGTTTTATCTTTTCATAAACCCACTAAAGGTTAGTTTTATCTTTTCATAAACCAAATAGGGGTTGAATTTATCTATAGAGTCGGTTAGGGTTTTTGTAGTTTCCTGATAAGGCCTGATATTTACCACTATTGTGCCATTATATAAGCTCTATTTAGAGTCTATTACAAGTGTTTAGAGTATGTCTTAGAGTATTTCCGGTGCAAACCCATTAGCTTTAGGATTTAGATTTCATCAACCCACTAGGGATGGGTTTTATCTTTCATAAAACCACTAAGGGTTGGTTTTATCTTTTCATAAACCCACTAGGAGTTGGATCTATCTATAGAGTCGGTTAGGATTTTTTTAGTTTAGTGATAAGGCCTAATATTTACCACTATTGTGCATTGATATAACCTCTATTTATGTTCTATTATATGTGTTTAGAGTATGTCTTAAGTATTTCGGGTGAAAACCCATTAGCTTTAGGATTTAGATTTCATAAACACACTAGGGGTTGGTTTTATCTTTTCATAAACCCACTAGGGGTTAGATTTATCTATAGAGTCGGTTAGGTTTGTAGTTTCCTGATAAGGCCTGATATTTACCACTATTGTGCCATGATATAAGCTCTATTTAGAGTCTATTACAAGTGTTTAGAGTATGTCTTAGAGTATTTCCGGTGAAAACCCATTAGTTTTGGGATTTAGATTTCATAAACCCACTAAGGATTGGTTTTGTCTTTCATAAACCCACTAAGAGTTGGTTTTATCTTTTCATAAAACCACTAGGGGTTGTATTTATCTATAGAGTTGGTTAGGGTTTTTGTATATTACTGATAAGGCCTAATATTTACCACTATTTTGCCATGATATATGCTCTTTTATGTTCTATTATATGTGTTTAGAGTAAGTCTTGGAGTATTTCGGGTGAAAACCCATTAGCTTTAGGATTTAGATTTCATAAACCCACTAGGGGTTGGTTTTATCTTTTCATAAACCCACTAGGGTTGGATTTATCTATAGAGTCGGTTAGGTTTGTAGTTTCCTGATAAGGCTTGATATTTACCACTATTGTGCCATGATATAAGCTCTATTTATGTTCTATTATATCAGCGTAGTATTTGTCTTAGAGTCTTTCGGGTGAAAACCAATTAGCTTTAGGATTTAGATTTCATAAACCCACTATGGATTGGTTTTATCTTTTCATAAACCCACTAAAGGTTGGTTTTATCATTTCATAAACCCAGTAGGGGTTGGATTTATCTATAGAGTCGGTTAGGGTTTTTGTATTTTCCTGATAAGGCCTGATAATTTCCAATATTGTGCCATGATATAAGCTCCATTTAGGTTCTATTATATGTGTTTAGAGTATGTGTTAGAGTATTTCGGGGGAAAACCCATGAGCTTTAGGATTTAGATTTCATAAACCCACTAGGGATTGGTTTTGTCTTTCATAAACCCACTAAGAGTTGGTTTTATCTTTTCATAAAACCACTAGGGGTTGTATTTATCTATAGAGTTGGTTAGGGTTCTTGTATATTACTGATAAGGCCTAATATTTTTCCATGATATATGCTCTGTTTATGTTTATTATATGTGTTTAGAGTAAGTCTTGGAGTATTTCCGGTGAAAACCCATTAGCTTTAGGATTTAGATTTCATAAACCCACTAGGGGTTGGTTTTATCTTTTCATAAACCCACTAGGGTTGGATTTATCTATAGAGTCGGTTAGGTTTGTAGTTTCCCGCTAAGGCCTGATATTTACCACTATTGTGCAGTGATATAAGCTCTATTTCTGTTATATTATATCTGTTTATAGTATGTCTTAGAGTATTTCGGGTGAAAACCCATAAGCTTTAGGATTTAGATTCATAAACCCACTAGGGGTTGGTT
>CAJHQP010009971.1:0-20300 GCA_905132765.1 Moricandia arvensis
TCATTTATCAAATTTTCTCCAAATCACCGATTTTTTCTTATATTTGATCTTTAATCGATCAAATTCATGCATCAAATTTTGTAGTCTCTCTTCTATATACTTTCATGTACTAGTTAACCATTGATGCGTTTGGTAGTTAACCAGTCATAAGTATCCGTAAACGCACCAATTTCTAACGCGCTTTTAAAAAACTTCATATCAAATCTCTTAAAACCATAATCATCGCATACCGAAAGCTTCCAGAACTGCATCCAACAATCGTTTAAGTTAAACAGTCAAGCTTAAGTTTAATCGCTTAAGGTTAACGATCTATTCCTTACAAGAAGTTATCATATATTATACCACACAATATGCACTTCAAAGTAAATACCATGCAAAATTTCTCTAAAATAAAGTTCATATTTATATATCTTTTTGATGTGAACACTACAAAAGTTTTAGACACACAAAATCAATTTTCCGGTGTTTTAAAAACATGCTAGGTACTCGTTACACGACAAATAAATCTCTAGCGGCTATTTTTTATACAGAAGCGCCTAAAACCAGCCCTTGACGGAATAATTTTGTACACAATATATATATATATATATATATATATAATATATATATATATTAATATCATATATATAGTTTTAGAAAAACCGATCATAAAATATAAAGACATTCTCTAGGAATGACCCTAAAAAGTTTTTATCACAAATTTAGACTAAAATGATTAAATAATGCCATAAAGTAGGGTATAATGATCTTTTACCGTTTTTAATGAAATATCTTTTGATCATTTTCTTTTTTGTGGACTATTTTAGTGAAAAGACTTATTTTATAGTCATTTGAGAAAATTGACCTAAATATACTTCAAATATAAACTTTAATGCATAATAATATAGTTTAACATATACAAATAGAAGTTAAGTGAAATAAAAATTTCACACTCTCTTGTATGTTAAGTGAACTATCTCTTAAATATTTTAAATTTTAAAATAATTTGCAAATAATTCAACTAATAGCCATCATCATATAAATACATAAAATAAATTGAATTAAATATAAATAATAAATTAATAATATATATAATATTATTAATAATTTAGTTTTGAATATTAATGATTAAATTTGTTTTTTGGATCAAAAATGATTAAATTCGTCTAGGCATCTATATAGATCACATAATATCCACACACTTGGTGGGGCTACAACAGCTTTGGTTCTCTTTGAGTTGATGGAGTACACCTTCTCGCTCAGCTCTGCCATGTCATGATTGTTGTGCTCGTTGTAACTGTTTCTAATGGTCTATTTACACCATGTTCATCAACAAGTAAGTTAACCATGAATCAGCTTTGGATATTGGTCTCTTCTCGATTGTTAAATGGTTGATTCTCTGTCAGGTCGACACAAAAGATTTCCATAAGCCCATCTTATTGATCTTTGACGAAAGTGTGACATTTTGATTGAGTAGGCTGTTGCTGGCTTGCTGGCTTGTGGCTTCTATGGTTCTTGGATGGCTGTTCAACTTCTTGACATTGGCATACATAGGTGAAGGTTTAATCTTTTATAAAGTGTAGATCTTTTTCTCATGTTTTGTTGAACTTTTTAATCTTTCATAATGTGGCAACATTGTCTTATATTTCTGCGTCCACATTATTACGTTTATAATTTATGTCTTAAACCAGATGTGTTCATAAAATATATATTCATAAGTGCATCCACAAATTTAAGAAACCTCTATTTTTACCAGTGGACACGTGGCATCCATATTCACAGTATAACCAAAATATTTGTTCACAACCACTTTCATAAACAAAAATAATAAGGTTACTATTCACAAATTTAAGAATTCACAAATTTAAGAATCTTTTTTTCTATATGTGGATACGTCGGTGTCTACGTCATAACATAACCAAATATTTATTCTAAATGTAAAATAATAACTCAAACTAGGAAAAAAGGCTAACCAAAATTAAATTCTGGCTAAATAGACTTAAATAAAACCGCTGAATACTACAACTAATAACTAAATTAAAAACATAAACTTTTCGGTAGAAGAAATGACATTTTTGTCTAATAAATGCATTAGTCCAAGATATTGTGCCTCGCAGTAAGAAAGTGACCATGGATGTAAAGAAAAAACAAATGTGGCTCATAAGTTAATGGACTCATTATTTAACATGTATGATTCTTTCCATTTACATACGCACTACATCATTACATGTATATGAACATCTATCTACGACGTTTCAGATCAGAATTTTGTGTCATCAAATTGTGAAATCTAAATGTGTGTGTGAATGGCTGAGGAGATAATAAAATTGGAATTTGCAATATTTGCAAGTTTAATTAGTATAACCACTGCAAATAAAAGCATGCTACATTTCACCTATATGGTCCATTCCCGTTTAAATATGCATTGTACCATTACATATAATGAAATTATAAGGGATGAGAAGTAATATATCATATATCAACGAAATTAGAAGCTATGTAAGCAAAAGTGACGAACCACAACGGAGGTAAAATATAAAGAGACGATTGAAGAGATTGATTCGAGATCCGATAATTTGTTTCCAATGATGGTAACCTTGTGTCGAAGAGAAAAGATCAAAAAAGAAAAGATATAATATATTTAATATATATATATATATATATAATTAGAGAAATATCCTAGGATAGTCTTAATTTTTTTTTGTCACAAAAGCTTTTAAGAAGACAAATGACTAGAACATGTTTATTAAATGGTGCAAATATACATTTATATCACTAAGTTTAACTAATCTATTTAGGATTTAGAGAATGAGTTTAAAATTTTTAAAAATAATAATAAATATTAAAATTTTCAAAAACAAAAAGATTATTTAGTTATTTTATTTTTTGAGAGTGTTTTATTGACAAAAATTAAAAAGACTATTTAAGAGAATTTCCTGATTGATTATGCAAAAATTGTAATTTGTACCTTTATTATTAGTTTATGAACTATACAAAGTATTTGATATTTTTGTTTTTCATTTTGATAACAGTAATTGATATTAAAACAAATTTCCCTTGTCAGATTCTGTTAATAGTGATTTTCGTTGACTGAAACAATAAAGTGAGAAACATATACGCCACTGAAGACGAACCCGTTTGAGTATTTGATCTGTGCGATGTTATGCTTGTTCAGATGTCGCTTTGTTGCTTTTTGTTTGCGAGTTTCCGTTTCTTGACATGTGCTTAAAACCTTGTCTTCCTTTTCTCAGTCCCGTTTGGTTCAGCCGATTCCTTCAGCTTCGCCAGAGCTGAAAAGCGAGAAATGATTTATTTCATCAAAACCAGTATCCAATTCGGCCACCAATGGCATTTTAAATGTTTTTGCTTTTACAATAGCTTCATAATGCATTTTATTTATAGACTTAAAACTCTAAATCTACATCAGTGGTATTTTTCATTAAAACTCGCATGTAAAAAAACAATGGTCTTAAAAGAAGGTTAGAATCTCAATTTAATTACATATTAGATCTCGACCCGCAGTACAAAGCGTATGTATATTGTTTGTTTTGTTTTTTTTTGGTATAATTTTATAAATAGCTTAAATTTATGTATATTTTTGACCTTCTCAGCGTAAAGTTTTTCTTTGTTGGTTGATTACTCTTTAGCGTGAAGTTTCATGTTTTTTATATTTTTAAATTATATTTCTATATCATACTATAATATATTTGAATCATAAATGTAATATACGACGGATTTGAATAGATTAATATAAAATACAAATCAGCTTTAAATATATTAATATAAATTATACATACCATTATTATTAGGCTAGTGTAAAATTGTCAAAAATAAAGAAGCAGTTTTAATATAATTAATATTGATTTTAGATGTAATATGTGGTTATTAAATTGCCCACTATAAAAATAAATCAGGAGTTACATTTTTAACTCTAAAATCAGAATTTTAAATGTAGTTACAAAAAGTAAAGAGTTATATTTCATTTTTGAAAGAGTAAATTATGAAAATAAGTAGTTGTAAATAACATCTATCAATAGGTCATGATTCTATTTTAATAGAATAGATACCACTCTTATTTATGTGCAGACTGCTTCCTAGAGATATATGCAAACGTGACGTGACACCAACGGTACACGGGCTGGATGTAAGGATGGAGACAATCCGATTGATAGTGGCACGGTAGTGAAGCCCATACATATTGGGAGAATTGCTAAAAACAACATAAAATTTCAAGTCAAACTATAAGTGTACCTCATTTTCAGTCAAATGCAAACCAACCTACATGAGTGATAAAAGTATTATTTAACCCTTATGACCAAACAAAAAAACAGAAGGGTATTTACGTTTATATCCTTTATTAGTCTACACGTAACAGAAAGAAGTCTACATCGATGTAGACCTCGTACAAAGTCTATTCATTCAGTAGGCTTGTTATGTAGTCTATACCATAATTTTATCTAATAATTTAATTTTAAAATGTATAAAAATAATTGTTATAATATTTTTAAACTAATCATTAATATAATGGATAATATGAAATAAAAATTAAAAATTTATATAATTAAATATTTTTAAGGAACATATAATAAATTAAATTAAAATATTTATAAAAAATCAAATCATATATTATGACTATAAAATTTAAAATAAAAATAATTAAACATATTTAGTAAATCATATATTAAATTTTGTAAAAACTAAAGGGAAAAGATAAAAATCGTTGTAGACTTTCTAAGAAGTCTACACACAACTTAACCAAACCGGATTTAACCAATATAATTGATGATCAAACAAAATATTTAGGGTTTGAGATTTGTGGTTTAGGGGTTCGTAGACATATTATAAAGTCTACATATATGTAGACCTTTTTCAGTCTATTCGTATTGGGGTTTAGAAAAAACTCCTAAAATTTAAATATTTATAAAAAAAATCAAATCATATATTATGATTATAAATTAAAAATAAAATAATTAAACATATTTAGTAAATCATATATTAAATTTTGTAAAAAATAATGGGAAAAAGATAAAAATCGTTGTAGACTTTCTAAGAAGTTTACACACAATTTAGCCTAACCAGATTTAACCAATATAATTTTAACATAATCGAATTTAATCAAATTTTCTTTAACCTAACCAAAAAATTTACCCAGTATATAAATACGATTTATCAAGCTTTTTGGGTAAAAAAAACTAATCTTCGCCGTATATCTCTCCAGGCGATTTCCGGCGAGATTTCCGACGACCCAGGCAGTTTCCCATCCGCTTCGTCTCTGTCCGCTCCATCACTCTGGTAAGTTAAATGTCTCTGCTTTACCTCTATGTCGATAAAAAGTGACCACCTTTACCTTTTTCTCTTTTCAGATCTGAGCCGGCGACTTCTAGGAACGGTGCTTCTCGTCCAAATCTCTGCTTCCGGTTAGTATCATGTCTTATACTTCATCTCTCTGTCATCTCTTTATCCTAGCCGGCAAGGGACTGTGCTTCATCTTTCCAACGTACGTCTCTCTGTCATCTATATCTCTCGTTTAACTAATAACCTAACAAGCTCATCCTTGTTTACTAACCTTTTAGTTTCTTTTGATTCAAATCTGAGTCGGCCAGTCTTAGATCCATTTCTCTAATGAGCAGTGCATCCTCTCTAATCCATTTCTCTGCTTCCGGTCAGTCTACTTCAATTTGAAGTGTAGACTGAAGTTTTGTATTGTAGACTGAAGTTTTGAATTTGTAGACTGATGTTTTGAATTTGTAGACTGGTGTTTTGAATTTGTAGACTGATATTTGAATTTGTAGACTGATGTTTTGAATTTGTAGACTGATATTTTGAATTTGTAGACTGATATTGAATTTGTAGATTTTTCATGTAAACTGATGTTTTGAATTTGTAGTACTCTAGGGAGGAGCTCAAAACTGTGAGTAACAGACGGTTGTATCAGGCTTTTGTACCAGACATATGGCTGTAACAAACTTATGTAATTTGCTTGCAGCAGACTTAAGTATTAGTCTTCTTTTACAGAAGACTTTTACAGAAGTCTGGTACTTCGACTATCTATCAAAATATCATCCTTTGTATCAGTATAATACTCTTCTTTCAGAGATTTTAACTCATATTCTACCAAAAGTATAACTCCAATACAATCCAAAGATTTACATATTAGTCTTCCTCTATAAGAGAACTTAAAAAGAAGTCTACTTTCTGTTCAAGAAGACTAACACGTGGGTCTGCACGACAGAAAGTAACATTAGAACTCAAAGTAATAGGAAAATTAAGACCTACGATTTCAACAAAAGTTCATCAAATAAGACAACATCCAAAGCAACAATACAACTAATAAGTTCAATACATAAGACATAAGACAACATCCAAAGCGACAATACAACTGATAAGTTCAATACATAAGACATAAGACAACATCCAAAGCAATAAGAAACCATCGAAGCAATAATACAAATTGATTAGTTCAACACATAAGAGATAAGATATAAGACAACATCCAAAGCAGTAAGACAACACTGGTTTAACTTGGACAGTTTGGATGTGACCCGATTGTTTGCACTGTGACAATTAACGTAGACTTACTAATACATCTACAATTGTTACTAGCAATATAGAAAATCAAAAGTATTATACTTTTATAACTACAACAGTTTTTCTATTCAAAATCACTCAAACCCATTAGGATTAACTATTATACACTTTCAAACAAAAAAAATCGTGAAAAAAAATTAATGCATAATACACAAATTAACTTTTAATGTATATTTCAAAATAGACTCCATGTTCAGTCTACAAGGTGGTAGACTTTCTTTTCAGTTTACATCAGTAGACGGTGAGAAAAGTCTACTATTTGGGTTAGTTTTGTAATTGACCATTTTACGGGTTACTTTTATAGTTGAAAAAAGTTATGATTTTATATAAGTAGACTTCCTTTTCATTCTACAACTTTGAACATGTTAGTTTTTGCTATTGACCAGAATTTTCCAGGATTTGACTTTCAAAAGTAGACTTAATAGACAGTCTACATGTTTTAATTTTTTTGAATGAGGTTAGTTTTGCAATTGACTATGTTTGACTTTTTAGGGGTAGATTGAAATGAACGTCTACAGCTTTGCAGACTTCGCAAGAAGTCTACTCTCAAATCCGACGAGTCAGTTTTGCATTTGACCAAAATAAAAAAATAAACTTCACGCGTAGTCTACATTTTTTATCTGGAAGAGAAGACTCCATATGAAGTCTATATTTAAAATAATAATAATTAATTTTAAAAAGTTTTAGTCAAACACAAAACTAATATTTTCAACGCAGTCAAAGTTTTGGTCAAATGCCAAAACTGACCTTAAGCAAACTTCTTCGGCAGTCTACACTTCGCAGACTTACGTTGAAGTATGCTTATGAAAAATCAAAAGTTCAGTCAAATGCAAAACTAACCTCTTTTGTGTAGTCGTCTTTGTAGGTCGACGTAGTTTTTTGTTTTTGTTGTCAAAGGTTAAGATGTAGACTGTTGGGGAAAGCTACGTTACCAGAAAAAATATTTTAGTCAATTGCAAAATTGACCTGTGCGTTTGCAAATAGACTGCATTGTACTTCTACACAAAGGAGTAGACATATAAAATAGTTTATTATCGCGACACAGATCTAAAAAACGACGTAAACCATGTAAATAGTTACCTTTTGCGATGTGAAGCTCGTTTCCAACCTTTTCAGCGGTCTAAACTTCAATAATGACCAAAATGAATCATTTTGGACGATTCACAAGTGAAATAACACGAAATTATGAAGTTTATGATTATGAAATGAAGGTTAATAGAGATTTTTAGATGGAAATGTACAGAAAATGAGAGAAATGAAGATTTGCTTGCTTAGAATGAGAAAAAAAAGTGGTTAAAATTCAATTCTAGAGCTTTAAAGAGATCAAAAATGGTGGTTCATGGTGGTTGAAAATATTGATGATGATGGCATAGTTGTAATTAAGAAATGTTTAGTGTGTATTTGGTTTTTGTATTTTTCAAAATTATTAAATAAATAAATAATATGGGAATTTTGTAAATAATTGAAAAACTTAGGGGTATCATGAAAAATTCAATGATAAATAGTAACTAAAAAAAAGGTTGATTTTAGGTTTGACTTGAATTTTTAGGTTGTTTTTGAAAAAACTCCCTACTTTATTCGACTACGGGTTCACATTTCTTTGTGTGTCAAGAAATCTTCTTAAACACATAAGAATGAATTTGAGGAAGAGAATTTTAAGTCATTTGTCTATTATCGAGATGTGTCAATGATGGTGGAAGGTATGAACATGTTAGGTAAATAATACATAAGAGTCCTTAGAATGGAATTATTGGCGCATTACTGAGCTAATATAGATTGTAAGAAATGGCAAGTTAGGATTGGATGCGAAAATAAAAGCTGGTATTTCAAGGAATTAGGATATAGTTTGAGATTTCATTAGCATCAGAAATAAGAATGAAATAGATGGTCAAGAACGAGTGCGAAGTAATCTTACGACCATCGCGAATGTGAGAGTTGAGCAAGAAGAGGTGTTGATCGGAACTTTAATGTTGATATAATGACTGCGAAAGCAATAGCTTTCCATGGAAGTTAAGCAAGTGCAATTTTAGAAACATGTGAATTGGGTTCTTCGGGCTACTTGGTGCCAAAGGAAGAGTTGTGCAAATCAAAGAAAGATCACGACCAATGGAATTGGCCTTGACGAAGAATCCCAATAACGATCATAAACTCCGTCGGATTAGTGTGTAAGAATCAGCAATTGTAAGAGGTTTCGCAGTTGATCGTTTGACTGGCTTGACGGAAAAAGATGGGTAGTATGGTAAGCGACACAATGCACGAGAAGTTTTGTGGTTTCAAAAGTGCAGCGAATGTATATGTCAGTGATAGTACTATACGTGTAAGTGTGCTTATACATTGACTCATCAAAGATCTGACCTTGGTGTGTCAAGTTTTAAATAAATGTGGCATCGCCTATTATTTGTTTGGCGGTTGAGGAAGAAGCAGAAGGGTTGAATGAGATGTTGAGAATGTTGCGAGTAAATGTCGTGACATATAAAATGAGTGCACAAAGTGAGGAAGCATTTATCAAGTTATCTTACTGGCTCTGATCAGAGTAGCGCATGGAAGCGTAGTAGAGTAAAGAAGTCAAGCATGAGACCACTATGTCAGCCGGATATGAACCAAGACAAAGTGGAGATAGCCACCACTTGAAGAAGGTTAATCTAGTGGCAGATGCAATTATTATAGGTCTCATCTAGAGATATTAATGTTATAGGTGATGTCTTCTAAGCTTGGATTAATGTTGTCCTTGGCAAATAATCCTTCAATAGCTTCATATAAGTTTGCTATCACCCTCATTGTTCCTGATTTTGTTCTTGGTGCTTGTCTAAGAATTGGAATGTTGATATCTGGTTCTATGTCCTCATCAGAAATACAAAGAATTATAAGCATAACTTTCTTATTCTCAAAACTAAAACTCTCAATGTTTCTTTTAGATCTTATGGAATATCTCTAGATGAGACCTAAAAATGTCTTGGTATGACGGAAGCACGACGATTGATTGTAATGCTTGAAATGATGCGAGTCAAAGCATTGTTATTTGAAGAAATTGCTATGGGGTGGATGAAAGTCTGATATGACAACGGATGAAACCAGATCATTATGCACCAAGTGGGTTGCTGCAAGTTACCAATGCTCGACTGGAAGTAAGATTTAATCAAAATGGATTTTTGTGAACGAGGTGTTCATGAATAAAAAATCTTCAGGGATCACTATGGATTATAGTGGTCCACTTGAGTAAGTATGCATATTTAAATTAAAGAGAGGATGTGACAGATAAGTGTGCTTAGATAGAAAATAACAAGATGGTGCGACTTCATTGAGTTTTGTTAGCACCATGCCAGACCGGATGAAAGCTTTTGTACATATTTGGATGGTATTATCAGGAAGCCCTGAGAATAGAGTGCACTTTTCAAAAACTGGAGGATACATGGCATCATTTTCTTTTGGATTTTAGATTCAAACCGGAAGAGATATTTTTTTGGAATCGAGTATCAGAACATCCATGTTGGGTCCAACATGTTTAATTAAACTGGGGAGAAACTAATCTCAATTGAAAGTGAAAAGGAAAGGTGGGATGGTAGAAACCAATATCAGTCTCAGAAAGTGGTAATGTTACATGCAAGCAAGGTATAAGCGGCGTCTCCAGAGTCCGCTAGATGTTCATCAATTGGTCAAGGGGCTAATTTCGAAGACGAATTACTTTTAAGTGGGGGGAGTTGTAACGACCCGCTCTCAGATTGTTTTTAATTTTGAATAAAGTAGATCGTGTGAGGTTTTATTATGTGAAGAGTTTAGTTTCTAAGTGTGGAAACCTTGTACTCACTGAATATAGAACGGATATGTTGTATTTGACTATGTATTGGATGTTCGGTGAGAACTTGGAACGATTGCAGATTAGGCTAAATGACAGAATGATCGGAGCCTAACTAAATAAAAAAAACGAATCTGCAAGTTAATTAAGGAAGGTTTTGGTTATTAGGCAATGCGGGTTTCAAGAAAGGAAAGTTTGAATAATAATTATTGCGGGATTATGTAGAAGGAAAGTTGGAATCTTCGGGAATCAATTAAGGAAAATATCACAGAGAAGGGATCAAGCATTGATGGTGACCTTTGAGCGAGTCAAATAAGGAAAATGACATTAAGTACCCAGCTTGGTGAACAAGTCCAAGAATCCTATAAAAAAGAACCTTGGGTACTCATTTCTTGCACACAAAAAGAAAGGAGTCTTGAAGAGAAGTTAGAGAAAGAACAAAGTCGTACAAAAGAGTACGCCAAGGGAGGATCAAGGAAAAAGGATGGCAGAAATTCTCGCTAGAAAACACATCAAGGTTTAGAGTCTTTGATCTTTTAAGATCAATCCAGGTGAAGATGTGATTGTGGCAACATGTTAACATAGTTGTTAGGGAACTAGATCTGGATATGCTAGGGTGTATGAATGAATAATGTGTTTATGGAAAGTTTGTTCTTCGTTCTTCAAAGTAATATTCAGGGATCGAAGAACGCTTTTTGTGCTCTTAGGATATGGCGTGCTAGATTGTGTGTATTGATGGTAAAATTAAATGAAATTGTTTATGTGAAACATATGATTCGATCTGAAATCATATGGCATGTTAAATGTAACATTGTTAAGGAAACAAATAAGTGAATGAAATTAAATAAGGAAAGTATGGAGTTATGTGAATAAACTTATATTATGAAAGTACGTGGTTAAGTGAATGAATTTGAATAATAAAGGTATGAGATTAAGCGAATGAACTTATAAGAAAATCATGTTTTGGCTTGGGGCCGTAAAAGATGTTATGATCATTTTGGCTTTGGGCCGTATGTTGGCTTTGGCCGTGATTGACCTTAGGGGCCGAGTGGCTTCGGCCGTATGAGTCACCGACGGGTCGAATAGCTTCGGGCTGTGTATGATGGCTACAGGCCATGTATGATTTGGTTACGGGCTATGTATGATTGTTTGTGGGCCTTGTATAATTTAGCTATGAATTGTGTATAATTGGCTGCAAGCCGTAAGTGACCTTCGGGGTTGAAATGAGTACAATGGATAAGTGAATGAAAATGCGTAAAATGTATTAGTAAAGATAAATGTATTTTAATGAAAATGGTTATGTATAAGGAGGAAAGGAAATGTTTAGGTGGCTAAAACGAAATGGAATGTTAGGAGCTAGAACGGAATGGAGTGTTAAGGATGCTAGAATGAAATGAAATGAAATGGAATGCTAGGTTGCTAAAATGAATGAAATGTTAGGTTGCTGAAAGGAAACTCATTGTGCATGTTTGGTATGTTACGGGTTGCATGTGGGGTGGTTTTGAGCATCCTCACTGAGTATTTTTGTATGCTCGTGCCCTCCTTTTGTGATGCAAGTAAGGTTTGATTGTTGTACCAGAGCGCGAGGCTAGAAAGACCATCGAGAAAGAGTATTTGAACTTGGGGTAATGTTTTGGGAATTCTGATCAAATTGTCTTATGGTATCTCTATGGATTTAAGTGTGTGGTCTTGAATATCATTAATAAAGTTGCAGTATGTATCTTTCTTTTAAAATTGATCGATTATTACTTATAATTTTCAACGTGTTTTCAAATATTTTCGGGGTTTGGTTGTTTCAAAAATGATCAACTTATATGGGCCAAGTACAAAAAAATAATAAAAATTGTTTCTATAAAAAGGATTATACACGATTGGGAATCACTCCCCAATTTTGTTTTCAAAAGGTGATCTAAAGTAATCAATGAGCTATGCATAAGACAGCTGGAATGTGGAAGGTGGTAGTGATTAGAGGCTAATTCTCGCGGCCTGAGAGTGGGTAGGGGGGGCTGAATTGACTCTCTTAGTCCGTGGGTGGACAAAGATTGCTAGAATCACACGAAAAAAGTCAACTCACGACTGGCTGAAGCACAAACAATGATTCACACACTCTTAGTTACCCAAAGACACAAAGAATTCAACTTTGTAAGAAAATAATTCTGATATAATTTGATTAAAATGTTATTTACAATTGAAGAAGAATGATAAGCTTTTATAGGCCGAGTACAAAGAAAAGAGAATATAAACTGTATGCAATAAATTAGAAAATAGCCGTTGGAGAGGATGAAGAGATTTGTATGAATGAATGGGATTCCTTGACTTTATTGATTCTGGACAGCTTAGGCATGAAGTGATGACGTTTGGCAGTGTCCATGTTCATTGTATATTTCTTCAAAACTCCACATAAGAAAGGAAAGAGCCATTGGAGCTATTTTGCTGCTATTACGCACCAAGCCAAATAAGGAAGGTCAGTCCATATGAGGCTCCAAGTGATCCAGTGTGTTTTACTTGGTCTTTTAATTTCTTCGGACTTAATTGGTTTTGAATTATTCCTTTTGGTTGCCAAATAATGGTTTTGAAATGAGTAAACTAAGTATTTGGCATACTTTTCCATTAATAGTTCCAGTTCATCTTCTTGGTATATGGTGGAGATCTACCTGATCATATGTGGTCTGGTTCTTCATATGGTATTTTAGAGTGCTTTCAGAAGTTCAACAAATTTTACTGGTTGCCAATATTGTGTTTGGCTCGGTGTAAACTTGTGGGCTTTCAATTAAGGGAAGCCGAGAAACTGGTTTGAGTGATTTTGAGAAATGAGCCAGAAATTGATATTCTTGTAGACATTTCTTCTGTTTTTTGGCTTGATGAAAATTTGAGAGACATATCTTGATGTCCACAATTGGTTTTAGGGCATGATACTTAATTTTTGAGCTGAAATCTACTTCAATTGGCTTGTACTCGCAATTTCATTGGCTGGAGAACCTATGGTTTGTAAATTCCATAATTATGGTCCTTGCAGCTGTTATTATCATTACACTTGGCCTTATATCGTTGTTGGATTAGGAATCCGAGCAAGCTGTTTTGATCGTTTTTTTTGGTTGTTGAGATATGACATTTTAGTGTACATATGTCATGACCAGTTCCTTGATGGCTTGGGTTTCATGTTTTGTTGACCTATGTTTCATCAAACCGTTCTGGATATTGCATCAATTTAACATTGATAAAACAACTCTAGTTAGCATTCCTATGGTCGTCATGTGATATAGCCTATTTATTAACAATTTTAGGCCATGTTATAGGCTCTATTTAGGGTCTATTATGTGTGTCTAGACTATGTTTTAGAGTCTTTACAGGTCCAGGTACATTTTGGAGATATATGGAGATACTTGGAGTTTTTGGAGGCATTTAGAGGAGAAGAATTCGTAGTTGATCATGTAAAGAGTCGAAGTACAAGACAGTCGTCGATCGACGACACAAACTTGGCGTCGACAGATGTTACAAGACATAGGTTGATCGATGTTGCACTCTTGCCATCGATCGACAGCCCAATCACAGACACAACCGGTTTTAAACCCAAGTTAGAGACAAATGACGAATATGCCCTGGAGGAGTTTTGACCTAAATTTAGGATTTTACATTTATGCTTTATGTATTACACAGAGAAAAGTGTGGATAGTTGTGTGCACAAGTGTGAAGAAAGCATTAGAGTTTTAAAGTTTTTATGGGAGAAGATTCATAACTCCTTAGGGAGATTTCTATTGGAACCTCAATATTTTTATCTATGAAATATATTCACACTATTGTTGTTTCTTTTGATTATGTATGAGTAGTTATCAACTAGATTTAGTGTTGAATGATAGAAATCATGGATTAGCCCAAAAGTATGATTGCTAGGTTGAGTTAATATCCATCAATTGAGTTGTGCTTTATGCTTGCATCCTAGAGTAGCTAACTAGGATCTCGAAAATAGGACAAGGATAACTACGAGAGTAGGTTCTGTGCCAGAATATACTTCATTGAACTAGGTTGTTAGGCGCTATGCGAGAGCTTGTCTAATTAGCTTGGTGAACTTATCAAATCTCATTCAAACTTCCTTTCTGATTTCACCGTCGATCGACATCAGACCTTAGCCATCGATCGATCGTCTTTCCTTTTGCTCGGCATACGAGAGTTGGAGTTAAAAGGGTCTGAATAATTAATATTTGAGTTCTAGAATATTTACATTTTCGTGCTTCATATTCCCTATAATCCATTAAGCTTGAAACCTTAGATCTATCATATTTACATTTGCATTCTAGTTAGTTTAATAGCATATTTCCATATTTACATTAAATATTATTATCATATTTCATATTGCATATATAACTCTTTATAGAAATATTTCTTAATTGATCATTTATACTTATATATATCTATATCTAACCTAATTTAGTTTTAGAATAATGCCACTATTGTGTGTCATTGCTTTATGTGGATTCGATCCCTAAGTATTGCACATGATCTCTCTTGGCAAGAGTGTTATTTGTGTGTTAAGATTAGGGTTAATTTGATAGTTAACTGTTTAGGATATTCATACACCGCTAGAACAATAAACACACCCATGTCCAATTTGGCCGCCGTGCCAGGAACATTGATCGCCATTAGATTTACTTACTAGGATTTGGTCTAGGTTGTTTTTTAATTTCAAGTTACTAAATTTTCATTTTCTTTGTTTTCAGGTACATGCAAAGAAGTATCAGGAGCATAAAGGATAAGAACTACTATTTCTCAAACCCGGAAAAACTCAAACGTAACGATCTGCAAAAGTAAGACGGACAAGCATCGATCGACGGCACCAACATAGCGTCAACCGACACTTCTTTACGGACAGCATCGACCGACATAAGAACTCAAGCATCAACCGACATTAATCATAACAACATCAATCGACAACATTTTACCCGCATCGATCGATCGACAGTAGTAGACGTGTTCAGCATGGTTGGCGACTTTAGTATTGGTTTGGGATGAGAGTGGAGACTTGCATGAACTAGAACGGTCATCTGCGTAATGTAGCATGTCAAAATATAAATGATCAGGGGACTGTAATCCCTGACACAAAAGTATAAATGGAAGCAGATGCTGCAATAGCTCAACCTGAAGCTAATGCCCCAAGCTGCTCAGAGAACACTGGTTGACTACAACCGTCCATACCAATTCTACGCCAAGAGATCCGCCATTCGTCCTCCAACATTTCAGAGAAACGATTTTAAGATCAATCCCGCTTTCTTCGGACTTGTAGCGCAGACGCCTTACCATGGGATGCGACATGAGGACCCTATGGATCATCTGGAGCAATTTGAGGATCTAGTGACTGCCTATTAAAGACAATAGATTCCCTGAGGACTATCTCTTTTGTAAGCTCTTCAAGTACTCACTTGCTGGAAAAGCTTTCATATGGCTTAAGTAGTTACCACAAGGATCTCTGACATCCTAGACTGACATCAGAATGCTTTCTTGCGTAATGACATGGTGTGTTTATTGTTCTAGCCAGAGTATAAATATCCTAAATAATTAACTATCAAATTAACCCTAATCTTAACACACAAATAATATTCTTGCCAAGAGAGATCATGTGTAGTACTTAAGGATCAAATCCACAGAGAGCAATGACACACCAATAAATTTCTTATTTCTATAGACTAAGCTAGATAATTATATATATTGGTAGCAAGAAATCAATTTAAGGAAATATTCCTTATAAGAAGGTATAAATGCAATATGGAAATATGATAATCATGTGAATATGGAAATATAATGATAATTTAAATATGGGAAATAACCTCCTAAACTAACTAGATGTAAATGTAAGTATGCTAGACCTAAGGTTTCAATCTTAATGGATTATAGGGAATAGAAGCACGGAATATAAATATTCTTGAACTCAAATATTAACTATTCTGACCCTTTTAACGCCAACTCTTGTATGTGAGCAAAAGGAAAGACCATTGATCGACGACAAAGGCATGTTGTCGATCGATGGTGAAATCAGAAGGAAGTGTGAACGAGATTTTATATGTTCACCAAACTAATTAGACCAGATCTGCATGCGCCTAACAACCTAGTTCAATGGAGTCTATTATGGCATAGAACCTACTCTCGTAGTCGTCCATGTCTTACTTTCGAGATCCTAGTTAGCTACTCTAGAATGCAAGCATTAAGCAGAACTTAATTGATGGATATTAACTAACCTAGCCTTCATATTTTTGGCTAATCCATGATTGTTATCATTCAACCCTAAATCTAGGTGATAAATACTCAGACATAATCAAAGCAAGAACAATAGTCTGAATATAATGCATAGATAAAATAATGAGGTTCCAATACAAATCTCCCTAAGGAGTTATGAATCTTCTCCCCTAAAAACTCTAAAACTATATTAGAAAATTAGAACTCTATGGGGCTCTCTTTCTGTGTCATTACATAAAGCATAAATATAAACCCTAATATCTAGGTCAAAACTCGTCTAGGGCATCTTCGTCATTTGTCTCTAACTTGGGCTTGAAATCAACTGTATGCGTTTTGGTTGTCGATCGATGGCAAGTGTGCAGCATCGATCGACCTTGGTCTTATAACATTGGTCGACCCCACGGAAGTGGTCGTCGATCGACAACAGTCTTGCATTTCGACTCTCTAACTGATCAGCTATGGATTCTCCTTCTCTAAATGTTCCAAAAGCTCCAAGTATCTCTATATATCTCCAAAACGTACCTGGACCTGTAAAGACACTAAAACATAGCCAAGACACACATAATATACCCTAAATAGAGCTTATAACATGGTTTAAACTGGTAAGAAATAGGCTATATCCACATAACTTCTTTGATGGCGCGAGAGCATAAGATCTGAGGAGCAAGATTGCTACTTTTTCACAAAAGCCTTCAGAGTCTTTCAGAAACTCCTGGATCAGATTCAAGTCATACCAGAGAGATTGTCCACATCCACGAGTTCAACAAAGTTCAGCTTCTTAGCACTTTCTTCATATGTATTGGATTATAGTATCAAATGGCTTTGGACACAGTTAGTGAAGGGAATTTCAGCACTAGGAGTCCTGAATAAGCTACGAGATTGATTGAGAATCTGACATCCAGCAGAAGTACCAAGAACACAGATTTTTAGATGAAGAAATCAACTCCAACTTTGAGCAAGGAGCAGATTGAAGAGGTCAAGGGAAAAGCTGGATAGTGCAGAAATTTCTCAAGAAAGCAGGTTACTTTTGCAGAAGTAGAAGAAAAGGACTGTGGAGATGATGAAATAGAAGAAGAAGAAGAAGATGTGAACTACATTGGTGGGAATGGTTTCCAGAGACAAGGGAATTCAGGTTTCAACAAGAACTCCTATGTGAATGGTCAAAGGAAGTAACAATAATCAGGGTTTCACAACGGAACTCCTTCAACAAACAACATAACTCATGGATCTTCTTACTACCAGAATCCTCTTCCAGAGGCTCAAGAAAGCAAGATCGAAGCAATGGTTGACATAATTTTAGAGGGACAGCAGAAGATGACTGTGCGATTTCAACCTCAATACCAAGTTCGAAAACTTCAACACCTCATGTGAAGATGTTAGAGAATCAAGTGATGCAAACAAGTGAAACCATTAGGAGGCATGAGAGCCTGATTAAGGAGATAAATGGAGGCTGGATAGAAGCACCATATATCAATGCATGATTGATGATTATTTTTGAGCAGGAATTTAGAGGAGAAAATCTACAAGGCGGAGATTTTCCGTTGGAAAATTATTGTATTCGGACAGTTCCCCATTGGTGTCGATCGACCACCAACCCAATGAGTGCCGATTGAAAACGATCCTTGTAGTATCCATGCCTTCGTTTGAATCGACTAATGGTCGTCGACACAGAGTGAGGAGCACCGCGGACAGAGAGATAGCCGGCTATCAATCGACAATGCGACCTGAGCATCGATCGACAGATGAGAAACCAGTTCGACTGCCGGGCATCAATACGAGTTCGATTGTGCGTCAACCGTGACGTTTCAGAACATAATAAAACACGTACGTCTGAAGCTATGGATCTTGATAGAGAAGATGAGGGACACTCCAAGGGGGAAACAAAAGATCCCAAAACAATCAACGAAGAGAGCCAATGAAAAAGAGATGATAGATTTACTAAAGATGTTTTCAAAATTCCTTTAGATATTCCTTTTGATGACAGTATTATTTTGATACTCAACAGATTATGGATCTATTTTCATGCGCGAACAGGAAACTATGATGATATAGAGATCATGCTCAATCATCTAGAGAGAAAATGAAGCAGGCGGACGCTATCTGAGGAAAAATATGATCTTGTGGGAAGTTGTGTGTTACTACTGCTTCATCAAGGGAAATAATATCCAATGCCCTCTGTGGATACTGGGTCATCAGTGGAGCATTCATGCCAAGCGGACGCATGGACAGAGGAGCTGGACCGAAAGTGAACCTCCACATGTTCTTTTCACATTGCTAGTCTCAAAGTGAACTGACAGAATGGATGCGTAAAAGCATGGTTCAGTGTAGATTGAATAACACCTAGTCCAATAGACTTTCATGACTGTGAGACGATCACTATGATATATTTAAACTCTTCCCACTACTACTCTTGGGAGACATTTCATGCCACTGGAGCTGGAAGACACTAGCAAGATTTACTTTACATGCACTGAGGGAGCAATACCAGATACTCTTCCCATGCGCTAAAAATGGCCCAGAAAACTTTCATCGCGCCAACAATTTGATAGTCGCAGCATCGATCGACGGTGCACCATCACCACTCGAGCGACACACATCTGGGCATTACGACGGTACGATGAAGCTTATGAGAAGAATACGATGCAGATTTACAAAGAGAGGAATATGCTGATATGAGATTCTGCAGGCCGTATAATGGTTAGGAAGCGGGCTGAGGCTAACATGACGCGAAAGTGGATAATCTCAAGCTATCAGATCAAGCGCCATCTCCTGGCAGTCGACGACATCAGACCCGGCAAACCAGAACACATAACTTAGCAATCAGAGTGATACATATATTGGTAATCTTCTGTATACCACGATGAGTCTTCATGAGAATTTTCAGAGACCAGAAGGACGTGCACGGCTCTTATGGAGAATGTCTACTCAATATATCTAAGGAGGATGCTAGCAAAGTTTCTTTACTCTATGGGCTAAGTGGAGTCATGATTTTTTTGGACACAGCAACAACACTCGAATCGATGCACAAGTAGCAAACGTCGCAGATCGACATTGCAGCGAGCAGAAGTTACGAGCACCGATCATAATAATCGTATACACTTCAAACGTCTAGATAGATACGACGACACGCATCATGCAGTCGAGTACGACACTACCATTCAGGGTAAACAGTTTTTACTGTGCTAGTGGCTATGCGTTCAGAAGTCCAGAGTCGATTGAGTGGATCAACCCACTATCGATCGACGTATTGTATAGACTCACGCGGGAAGACGAGCTTATGATGCTGATGAAGAAGATTTTTGCATTGGAAAGAAAAAGCAACGTGGAGCATGGACTTCCCTATAGAGATGCAGAATGGTTAATGCCCACAACGCCTTATCTATAACGCCAAGGGTAGTACCATGCTGGACCCAAGTGCGTCTGCGGAGTTCACCGGACCCGCAAAGAATGAATACAGAGCAACTCAGTAAAGTTCGTATGCGACGAGAGAAGTGCCTACCTATGTTTGAGAAGAAAGGAGCCTACACTTAATGGAATCCGGTTAACACCCCAGAACTGACTGCCTAGGCGTAAACGATTCGCAGTAATTCCCTTTATCGAAGAAACAAGTAACTAACAAGACACTTACCACAACCATCCCGAGACAGAGACACAGTCATTGATGCGATATAACGCTATGTGCGTTCCATCGAGGAATCGTACCACAATGTATGAT
>CAJHQP010009972.1:0-20295 GCA_905132765.1 Moricandia arvensis
ATGCGTCCTAGATGCTCTTTGGTTGATCGGAATGGATAGATCTTGCAAGAACGAATCAGAGGGACTCATAGTCTCTTCAGGCGTGTGGATTGAATGGTGACACAAGCAGGATGGATGATCTCTTGATACTCTAGATGAATAACTTGGACTGATGACACACCTAATTTAGACACCCTAGGTCTTGGATATTACACACCAGAACTCGACACCTTCTAGAGAGAGAGACCGACAAGAATGAATGTAACTGTTAATAAAAGACTGGATGATTACAAAGAGGGTGTAGAGAACCCTTTAAATAGGAACCAGAGAACATACTCTCTAGGGTTTCGACCATAAACCAAAAAAGGAAAGAAAGAAAACTATAGTCTAAGTTTAACATAAGTTAGAATGAATAAAAAATGGAACTTCATGTAGTCTTGGACCGAGAATAGCACTTAGGTGATGTGTAGACAAGTTGTGGCCTCGTTAAACCTTCCCTCCTGGAAAACCTCGTGGGACAAAACCAAAAGCAAGGAAAAGAGCACACACTCCCATGTCTTGCCTAGACACTAACTCAGCTTGATGTAGAGATGGCTTGAATGGTGATCAAGACATCTCGGATCAGACCTTGTCCAAGACTTTGTTGTTGTGGATGTGAAGTGAGTAATCCAACAACATTCTCCTTAGCTTCTTGACTCTGGAACGAGTCATGGGACCTTCAGGAATGGCTAGAGCATCCTCATCACGTGGTTGATGCATTGTGGCTTCATGTGGCTCATCTAGACTCCTCCTTGTTCTCCTTAGTGATCCGGTCCATGATCACACAATGCACTCTTAAAGGTTGCATCCTCAAGCTCTTCAGGTTCAGGTTCATGCTTCCATTCTTTGGTGCTTTCCAGGATCACATCATCCCCTCCCTCTTCAAAAAGATTTGTCCTCAAATCGGTTTACCTACAATAGAGGGGACCAAGTCAGTAACATTGAAGTTTAAAATCAGATTACACTTACCTTGCAAGCCTCTTTGATAGGCATTGTTGCTGACTGGTTTGGGTATGTAGAAGGCACTAATCCATTTAGTTCCTGATTCATTACTTAAACCTGACATGTTGAAACAAAGCAAGTTAGCACATGAAGTTTATCAAAGAGTAATAATCTTATCCCAAATTGGTTTTTGCTCGGTTTTGGCTTGTGTGCTGCTTCTGGTGGTGCTTCTTTGATGAGGATGAAGCTAGTGACGTCCTGGTGCTTATCCTGATCCAAATCAGGTGGCTTGAACCGCTTGTCTTCCACATGCTTGTTCTTTCTTCTTGTATGCTTCCAAGCTTCATCATAATCTGCACATGGCTCTTTTGACAAAAACAAGTGCATCATATCTGTGTAATTGATAAAAGAACTCTTGAAACATGATCACTTACCTTAGCATGCTCACCTGGTCGCCATATATAGGATTGAGATGTTTTAAACTCAGAAAATTCAAAGATAGCCAATACAGGATCACCCGATTTGTAGAACCCATAACTCTTTCATCTGAGAAGGTTTTGACTTGATTCCAAATCGACGTGAGCCCCTGATGAGTTAAGTTTCCATGGCAGTCGAGTTTGATGGTTAACTCCTTGTGGTTGTTGAGATATGACCCTCGGACTGTCCCTATGTCAAGGCTGGCGGCTAGACAGTTTCCAAGGTTTGATGGTTGCATCATCAACTTAGCCAACAACCCATTCTTGATACCTATCATTATCATAGCTTCTCTTTCGAAATGGTAGATCTCAAAACAGTTTGACCTGTACTCACAGCAAGCAAATCAGGCTTCATGTTTTTCTTTGAGTTTAGATAGTTACCCCGGGTTGGTTTCTTTGGAGATTGTTGTAGACTAAGTTCCTCTGGTGGTTTCTCTTTGATTTGAGAAGGAAACATGAGTTCTTCTCCTGCTCCAGTAATCACTTCACCATTGACTCTAGTGACTTCTTCATCTCCAATTACATTTTGATAATCTTTGCATTGGTACTGAAGTTGCTGCATATCTGGTGGCTTCCATATCTTGATATGGTCAAGATGCAAGTCCTTTTGATCAACTTCAAACTCCTTATGACCCCAACTTGTTCTAGCACGAACAGAGCACTCTCCAAGGGTGATAATCTTGTGGAAATATCCTCCAGGTCTCCACGAGTAGGTCTGTAACCTTCCAGCACAATCAGACATAAGTTCCTCTTGGGAAAGATCCAAACCGGCATGTTTTGCAAAAACTAGCAATATCTTGATGATCAGAAGGCCATTCTCTGTGTTGTCTGGTTTGTTGGATCCGTGACTGATTTGGCTTCATTCTCCAGTTGGTTTCATAGTGAAACTCTTGCTGAGCTGAGACGTGCAACCCCTTATCTTCAAAGGATGAGAAATCTACAAAATCCAATGTTGGTGCAGCTGAACTCTTCTTAACCTGTTTGATCTTGTTCTTCTGATTCAAGACCTCTCCTCCAGGCTCAAATACAACATGTCTCATGTCCAAGTCGTGTCTTGATAGTTCCACTTCTCCTTTCTTGTACCAACAAAAGGAGTGAACAGAAAAGTACCTAAGAAGGTCCTTTGGAAATCACATGGATCAAAGACAATTAGTTGATTCATTCTACGAGCTCTCTGAGGTTCCCTGGGTGTCTTCTCTGCTACCATGTGTTGTGTTAAAGGGACCATGACGTTCTGAACAGGCTGTTCTTCTTTATGAAAGATATGTGAGGTCACTTTGTCTTGATCTTCTTGGATAGGCGCAACTGGTGCTGGTTCTTGATGCTGTGTTTCAATGGATGGACGTGTTGTGTTGGTCCGTTTGATTTGCTTCTCCACACCCATCATTACTTGTAACAATGCCTCCTTAACCTTTTCACTGAATAAACAGAATTGTTTATCTTCTTTAGATGGCTTAGAGACTGTCTTCTCCTTGCTGTAACAGATTGGTTCCTTTCCATCAGACTTTCAATCTTCTTCTCCCACTCAAGGTAGGCATCCGGATCAGCTTTGCCATGGAATGGGGGTATCTTGATCTTCAAACCAGCAAGCTCATCTCCTGGTTCATCCTTCTCTTTGGACACGCCTATGTCTTCTTGAGGATGAACTGAGGTGCTCATACTCATTGTCAGTCTCCTCATAACCAACATGTTCTTGGCGAGTTGCATGAGGTCTCTCCTCTCTCCTCTCTCTTTCTCTCCTAGTCTCTCGGTTTGGTGCTTGACTAGTAGCTCTCCTAATGTCTTCTCTAAGCTCTCTCCTGATGTCATTGAGGTTGGTCCTCATCACTCGGTCATGGTTGCTACCATGTTTTGGTTAAGTTGAGCCGACATAGCCTCCATGAGAACTGTCTACGACGAGTGAAGCTTCTTCTTCAGACTTGGAGACCATGCTTCCTGCGCAAAGGTAACCAAATAACCAGTAAAAGGTTTCTAGGGAACAAGACAAGCAAAAAGGAAAAAAAAAACAAGCAAAAAGGAAAAGCAAACAAGCTTACAATGCAAGACAAAAGTGAAAAGGAAATCGACTAGCAAAAAGGAAAAAGATTCAAGCAAAAAGGAAACACTTCTAAGCTTTTTCCTAATCACTCCTAAGGCTTTCTAGCACCTAATAGCCTCAATATGCTCGTGTTCAAGGTGATAGACAAGCTAAACTAATGCACAAAGTGTTCAACAAGATGATGCATGCGGCTAGGGTTCTTTATCTCTCTAGGGTTTCCGAAATTTTCAAATAAGGAAAGTCCTATAATTCTTGTCTAAACTCTTATGCAATCACGAGCAGCCCTAGTTAGATGAGTTCTAATGCTTTTTTCAGGATGATATAGATTGCACACGGATTGAAACAAGAAACAAACAAGAAACAAAAGATGCTACACGGATGCGATTAACAAAGGTAAACAAGAAATCCACAAGAAACAAAAAAAAAAAAAAGAGAGAACGAGTACTTCCCAACCAAAGTTGCTCTGATACCACCTGATGCGTCCCTAGGATGCTCTTTGGTTGATGGGAATGGATAGATCCTTGCAAGAACGAATCAGAGACTCAAGTCCTTCAAGGCGTGTGGATTGAATGGTGACACAAGAGGGATGGATGATCTCTTGATACTCCTAGATGAATAACTTGGATATGACACACCAATTTAGACACCCTTAGGTCTCTGGATATTACACACCAGAACTCGACACCTTCTAGATGTTGGAATAAATAAAGAAGATAGAAGAAGAAGCATCTGGTTGAAGATAAAATCTGGATAGAGAAAACTTGACTTACAAGAAAATGTGAAGGCTGTGACCTAGCCTGACTTGCAAGGCAAGGAAATGAGTTGAAGCTTACCTTGTGTCTGTTGCCAAGCACCAGAAATCCTACTCTACACGTGCATATGTCAAGGGAAAAGATCTGGTTTGAATTGAAGCAAGAAAGATCACATGTGTTGCATAAGAAGAAGGACTGACCTGTCACTATCACACCAAGCTGTGTGTGCCTCTTCCTCCAGTCACTTCTTCACCATTCTCCTGTCTCATTAATCTCTCTATTCTCTGGTTACTTACTCTCTTACACGAAATCTCTCACAATAATCTCATACTCCTCCTAAATCTCTCTTATTCTCCAATACTCTACATTGCAGTCTCTTTAAATCTCACTTGTCTCTCTGATTCTCTTTCTCTTACATCATTCTATACTCTGTTTCTACATCACTCACACACCATAATCTGTCTATTCTCACATGGTATCAGAGCTCCCAAGCTCCTGAAACTCAAGGCTTCCGCAAATCAAGCACAAGCTCACCCTCATGGCTGTTTTAAAACAATTGGAGAAGTTTCTGTCTAGTTGGCTGTTCAGTCTCTTCAAGAGGAAGAAGACTGCAACAATGGCGTGTACAGAGACTCTCCAGAGTCTATCCTCGTGCCTCCTGTCCATCCTGAAGAGATCTCTTGGAAGCAAAATGTTTTGGAGCTGTTTGGCAAGCAAAACTCCAAACAAAATCTGTACAAGCAATTCTGATGTTCTTTTCAAGATGGAGTCTCTCACTATCTTCCAGAAGGTGGCGTCTGGTAAACAGGAAGAAAGGAGAGGTCCTAAGCATGAGAGGTTCAAGGGGAAAGCACACTCAAAGGAATGGAGTTGGGTAGAGAACCCAAAATCCAAATCTGCCAAGTTCAGGTGAACCATGTGCCTTGGAGGTTCAAGGAACCAGATCAGGTTCCTTGGTTGTAAGCTAAACCTCTTTCCCTTGAGTAAAGCTTGTGTCTTTATGTCTGGTTGTGTTGAGTGGTGTGTTTAGTATCTTAGGGACAGTTTAAAGTTGCTAGAGTTGTTGAACCTAGTTTCTGTACCAGTATACTTAATAATTGTTTAAATTTTTTCTGGTTGTGTGTGGTCTGTTCTAGGAGTTTACTAGCATGGTTATGTCTAGTTAATGTCCTAGTTTAATTATTTGTGAATTGTTTTGTTCTTGGGACAGGTTCAAGTGCTAGAGTTGTTGAACCTAGTTTCTGTCCCATAATACAAAAACTGTGTGTGTGGTTCTGTTTTGAATTGTTTCTAAGCTTGCTAGCATGGTCATGACTAGTTATTGCTTTAGATAAATTGTTTGTGTTCAGAATTGTCTAGGCGAGTTGTCTAGAACCTGGTTTGAGTCTTGTGGCATTGCTAGAGGTCTAGGAGAGTTTCCTGGTCATGTAATGCATCTATATGTTGGCTCTATGTCTTGTTTTGCATCCATAGGTTGTTCCTGGTCCTGTGATGCATTCTTAAACTGGTTAAGGTGATTAGATGAGTTATCTAGTCTCTGTTTTTGACATTTAATCATAGTGTTGCTTAAATGGTCATTAAAATTTGCCTAAATACCTTGTTATTGATGAGTTATCATACATGTGCATTTAGAGAGTTGGTTGCTTGGATTTGAACTGAATGAGTTGTTTAGATTCAGTCCTTTGCATCTTGTTTAACATGATGGATCAGACTTGGTGAGTTATCAAGGTCTGGTCATACTGTGTGGTCTAATTCTTGCTGGAGTTTGAGTGATGTTTCAGGTACACAAGAGGTGCTCTCTGTCCACCACCAATCCAAGACAAAGAAGAAGACATTGCCCATGAAGTTCAGAGCCTACACATGATGTATATTCCTGACCATGGAGAGATAGCTTGTGTGTAGAACCGGTTGAATTAAGCGCAGCCTGTTTGGGTGTTGAGCTCCTGGTTCATGAGACACACAAGGAAGACCATCACCTAAGTCATGAGGAGACCGGTGGTCCAAAGGCAATGGAGCAGAGATCAAAGGTGGATCAGTTGGCTTAAGCGCAGGTGTTGGAACTGTTGTGCTCCTGGTTCAAGCTCAGTACTGCCCACTTCCAAGCTTGGTCCTTCACCTATTCTCTCTGGATCAAGCTTGAGGAGGGGTATTGGTGTGCAATTCTGAGGATCCAAGTCGTCCATTGTCTCTTGGCAAGAAGTGGAGTTCACTCTTGCATCATTCCTCACCAGCCGGATCAAAGAAGCTATCATGAACTCATTAAGCTTGGATCTTCACCTATTCTCGGTTCCAAGCTTGAGGGGGAGTGTGAATGAGCTTCCTATGATCTGAGAGATGTCTTACCAAGTGGGGACTCAAGTGGAGTTCACTCCCTACCATAATGATGAAAGGGAAGCACCTTAAACTCATCTCAAAACATTCATTGTTGTTCTTATGATTAAAATGTTATTGAGATTATTGTGATTAGTGCATTACCTTGAGAACTGATGCACCTGTGGGATATTGTATCAGGTACCTTACTTGAGACTCAATGAAGCAAAGAACCGGTCCATCCTTACCTATCAAGATGGCGAGTAGTCAGAAGAGAGGGGGAGACACAAACCGGGGTCTAAGAAGAGTCCAAGGTGTTGGTGTGTGCAAGTGATGGAGTCCACGCTTGCACCACAAGTTAGGCCACGATCCAGAGCCTAAGGACTCCACCATGATAAATCTGAAGTTCCTTAGGCTCACTGGCCAATCCCTAGGCTTTGGAGAACTCTACTCTTTCCTTGGTTGGTTTATCCCTAAGGAGGGTTTTCTGGCCAAGGTTTTTAATGAGGGAGCTTCTTCAAGGTTCCAAGCTTGTCCAAGGATCTCCTATGGTCAAGCTTGAGGGGGAGTGTTGGAATAAATAAAGAAGATAAGAAGAAGAAGCAATCTGGTTGAAGATAAATCTGGATAGAGAAAACTTGACTTACAAGAAAATGTGAAGGCTGTGACCTAGCCTGACTTGCAAGGCAAGGAAATGAGTTGAAGCTTACCTTGTGTCTGTTGCCAAGCACCAGAAATCCTACTCTACACGTGCATATGTCAAGGGAAAAGATCTGGGTTTGAATTGAAGCAAGAAAGATCACATGTGTTGCATAAGAAGAAGGACTGACCTGTCACTATCACACCAAGCTGTGTGTGCCTCTTCCTCCAGTCACTTTCTCACCATTCTGGACGTGCCCAGCCTGTCCCAGCCAGCCTGCCCCTTCTGATTTCCCCACAATATTATTGTTTATCCATTCCCTACACAAGTAATTGTTTATTAGCTAGTTTGTTGTGTAGTTGGGCTATATATTAGCCTCTCTTGTAATCAAAATAAATTAAGCTGAAAGTGGGGAGTTCCCCTTTCTTCTTCACCATTCTCCTGTCTCATTAATCTCTCTATTCTCTGGTTACTTACTCTCTTACACGAAATCTCTCACAATAATCTCATACTCCTCCTAAATCTCTCTTATTCTCCAATACTCTACATTGCAGTCTCTTTAAATCTCACTTGTCTCTCTGATTCTCTTTCTCTTACATCATTCTATACTCTGTTTCTACATCACTCACACACCATAATCTGTCTATTCTCACACTAGAGAGAGAGAGCCGACAAGAATGAATGTAACTTGTTTAATAAAGACTGGATGATTACAAGAGGGTGTAGAGAACCCTTTAAATAGGAAACCAGAGGAAACATACTCTCTAGGGTTTCGACCATAAACCAAAAAGGAAAGAAAGAAAACTATAGTCTAAGTTTAACATAAGTTTAGAATGAAATAAAAATGGAACTTCATGTAGTCTTGGACCGAGAATAGCACTTAGGTGATGTGTAGACAAGTTGTGGCCTCGTTAAAAACCTCCCTCCTGGAAAACCTCGTGGGACAAAACCAAAGCAAGGAAAAGAGCACACACCCCATGTCTTGCCTAGACACTAACTCAGCTTGATGTAGAGATGGCTTGAATGGTGATCAAGACATCTCGGATCAGACCTTGTCCAAGACTTTGTTGTTGTGGATGTGAAGTGAGTAATCCAACAACATTCTCCTTAAGCTTCTTGACTCTGGAACGAGTCATGGGACCTTCAGGAATGGCTAGAGCATCCTCATCACGTGGTTGATGCATTGTGGCTTCATGTGGCTCATCTAGACTCTCCTCCTTGTTCTCCTTAGTGATCCGGTCCATGATCACAACAAATGCACTCTTAAAGGTTGCATCCTCAAGCTCTTCAGGTTCAGGTTCATGCTTCCATTCTTGGTGCTTTCCAGGATCACATCAATGGTGTGATCCAGACCAGTTACAATGAGGATGAAGAATATTTAGGAGGTACCACGTCCCTGATCAGGTCCATAACTGATCGAACAAACTGAGAAGAGCAAAACAGAAACTTGTTGGGGTAAAAGAGAAACCAAAGCTCAAGATTGATTATGGGGATTATTTCACTCGACCACCTGACCATATGGATTGTTTAGACAAGAAAAACTAGGGAGGGGTCGTGATGGTTTGAAGGATGTCACTTGGATATCACTTGTTCGACCACCAAAATGGCACACAAGTTTATTGGTGATCTAAGGGAACCATGGATTCTTTCTGTGAGTTCTAAGTTAACAACCCATGCTGATATATTCAAGGATAAGGACAGGAAAGGATTGTGTTGGATAGAAGTGCAAGAAGTAGCAGGCATGTCTAAGCTAAACAAGGAGATGGAGATTTGTGCTTTGAGTGTTCTATGCAAAGGAACACATCAATGGATCACCTAAGGCACGTGAAAGGTTTAGAACACTTTTGTTTTGAGCTTGGAGGAGAGGAAAACATGGAAAGCAGCACCAACAACACACTGTCAAAAGAAAGTATTGCAATGGAGCTGATTGTGTATGGTTTTATTTTCCTACAGAGCTTGGATTTGAGGACAAATCCTTTTAAAGGAAGAGGGGATGGTGCGATCCTGATCAGTCTTAAAATCAGGGATTGAAGCCTATGTATGGATCAGCGATACCAGTGATCATGGTGCAGCTTAATGGACAGTTTCATGGTCTCATTGGAATGATCTATGAGGTTCTGGATAGAGAGAAGAGAAGATGCCTTGGTACAACCACGAATGGAGAAGTATCAGATGGGAAGCTGAATCTGTTTAAGTTGGATAAATCAGGAAGTGATGCTGAACTGGACGAGTCTGAGAGGATGAGCTGATTGAACCTGAAGAAGCGATAAAGGTGCATTCGGGTGGACGATAAACAATCCAGTAAAGATCAGCACCATACCTGAGCTTAACTTGAGCTATGGTGATCAGTATCCACGTCCAAATTGGCCTCTAGAACAAGGAAAACAACTCAGGAAGGTGCTATAATGGGCTAGAATTGGAGTTGGGTGAAATAAGGCATTTTCGGCCCAAAAGGAGGATTGCAACCAGAATCTTGATCCACTTGCTTCTTGCTGGGCCAACAGAACGTGGAGGATCCAAATATCATCAGGAGACACTCCAATACTCAGTTAAAGTCGTGGGCCATCATGAAGAAGGAGGAGAAGGCCAAGAAGAACCAGCTTGTTGGTTTGTTTCCTTTATTTGTAATTTCAGTTTTGTAAACCAAGTTCTGATAGGATTAGGAGTAGTAAACCAATCTTAAATTGGATTAGGACGTCCTAAACCAATCTGGTTAAGGATTAGGGATTTAGTTAGGCATTATAAGCCTCTTTCACGTTCTGGTACTGATTCAATCGATATTTTCAATAAAACTGCCTTTTGGTGCAAAACCTGATTGTTCTGGAGACTTGTCTCCTTTGTTCACATTGTGGACGTGGTATACATCACATTAAGGAAGAATTCATCTTCTGTGATCTATCTCAGACACTACCCAGGGTTATCCTGCGTTTGAGAGTAGCAAAACAGCTTTTGAGCAATCCATAGCTCTTTAGCAAAGTCCATCATCATCATCTTTCATTCACCCACACCCCCTTCAAGTGATCCAGGGAGAGACAGCCATTCCACGGCCGTACCAAGTTTGGTGTGTAATATCCAAACCATTCATCTAGGAGTATCAAGAGTTCATCCATCCCTCTTGTGTCACCATCCGATCCACACGCCTTGAAGGACTTGAGTCTTTAGATTCGTTCTTGCAAGGATTATCCATTCCATCAACCAAAGAGCATCCTAGGGACGCATCATTCTCTTCTTCATTTCAACACTCCCCTCAAGCTTGACCATAGGAGATCTTGGGCAAGCTTGGAACTAAGAGTACTTGCCTCATTAAAAACCTAAGTGTGGAAAACCTCATGGGATAAACCATCACTTAGGGAAAAAGAGTGCAACTACCCCTCAGCCTAGGGATTGGCCAGTGAGTCTAAGGAACTCAGATATCTCATGGTGGAGTCCTTAGACTCTGGATCATGGCCTTACTTTAATGGCAAGAGGCTCCAATGCCTTTCTTGCTTCACATTCAAACTGATTTCAAGACACCTTTGAGCTTTTTCTTGTGGTTAGAGCTTGTCTCCCCCGTTCTTTTGGCTTCTTTGCCTTTATCATGGGTTGAGTCAAAGCCTGCCTTGTTCATGGAGCTTCAATAGGTACCTTATTCAACAATGCACAAACACATGCATCAATTCTCAAGGGGCAGACCTATTCAATCATAAGAATGAATATAGAACTTAGGGACTTCCGTTGCATAAGTTTCTGAAGAATGGACATTGGCTTTCTCATTTTAACACCCCTCTCAAGCTTGACCTGAGAATAAGAGTATGTGGTCAAGCTTGGAAGATGAGAGCCAATGATGATCGCCAATGCCCTTGAGACCACAGCCCTCTTGGCTTGAATTGTGATCTTTTCTCTTAAGTATACTTCCTGTCCCCCTCTTGGCATCAGGTAAGTCACTTCTTGACATGAAGGAATAATAAAGGTTAAGGCAATAAGGAACAAGAGAGAGAGGCAAATCCAAGTTAACTTAGGATGCAAGCTTGTTCGTACAACTTGACCTACAAGTAAGTCCGTACAGCTTGCCCTAAGAGTGTCTTGGAAGGCAAGAAAAGGAAAGGGACGAATTTAAATATCTTCTCTGGTCTCCCTAACCTCTGGAATAATATAAACAAGTGTAGACAACTTGCTGGGAGCTGTTGGAGCTTTGTGACAAACCAAAGTCACATGATCTGCCAAGGAAGAAAGAAACAAAGAAGCTGTCCCTTTCTGTCCAGCTGAGTGGTCCATGCACGTCCAGAGCATCTTCAGGAGACCAGAGCATCTTCAGAAGACCAGAGCATCTTCAGAAGGCCAGAGCATCTTCAGAAGACCAATTGTTTATTCATTCTTATGTCTGGCTTACTCTATTTAAGTATCCTGCCTATGTAACCTAATCAAGCAAGGAAAACACTTTACTCTCTCTCTCTATACTTCTGTCCACGAAATCAAGCTCCCCTCTCTCATGTTCTTCAGTTTGTTCATCATGTTCTTCCAAAAATCTCTCTGAATCTCTAAAACTTATATGGTATCAGAGCCAAATAAGCTCCTGAAACCTATTCTCTTCACTATTCTCTCTTCTATTCCGCTTATCTCTTTCATTACTCTGATTATTTCGAAAATCCTTGTCTTTTTCCCTCTGTTCTTGAACTGTTCTTGAGCTGTTCTTGGTGTTCTTGAGCTGTTCTTGCTGTTTCTGATGGAAAACTCAAAAATGGTTGTGATTCCAGTTACTCTTAAGGGAGCTAACTATCTACTGTGGTCAAGGCTTGCCAAGACTGCTCTTGGGAGGCAGAGGACTCTGGGAACATGTTGTTGAAGGCAAGACCTCAAAGAAGACCATCCTAGGAGAGGATGGCAAAGAAGTGGTGGTTGTTGCTGATGAAGATGGAAAGAGGGGTCAGGAGGACCTCATGGTGCTATCTATCATTCAGAACAGCCTTGAAGCCTCAATCTTGGAAGCTTACTCCTACTGTGAAACTTCCAAAGAGCTGTGGGACACTCTCCAGAAGGTATATGGCAACATATCCAACATAAGTAGAGTGTTTGAGGTCAAGAAAGCCATCAACAATCTCAGTCAAGAGGACACGACTTCTCTAAGCATTTTGGGAAGTTCAGATCATTGTGGGCAGAGCTGGAGATGTTGAGACAGCTACTGTGGATCCTGATGTGCTCAATGAGAGGAAAGAGCAAGACAAGGTCTTTGCTTTGCTGTTCACTCTCAATCCTGGTTATAATGACCTAATCAAGCACATCCTAAGGAGTGAGAAGCTTCCATCCCTTGAAGAGGTGTGTGCCCAGATTCAAAAGGAACAAGGCTCAGTAGGTCTCTTTGGAAGCAAAGGCAACTTGGTATTAGCAAACCAAGCTGAAGGAGTTGCAAACAAAGGTTACTTTAAGGCTGAAGACAAGAAGGTGTGGATTTGTGACCATTGCAAGAAGAAGGGTCATGGAAAGGACAAGTGCTGGCTCCTCCATCCTCACCTCAAACCTCAGAAGTTCAGGACCCCTTACAATGATGGAAGAGCCAACTTCTCTGGTGATATGGGTGAACCATCTACTCCAGGAGTCATGCGCCCCTCCAATGGACCTGGAACTGGTGAGGGAAAGGCCTTAGCATCCAGTAACTGCTCAAACTTGAGGACCACTCAAGAAGAAGCCATCAAGCGATCTGACATGAGGCTCTCATCAAGATCTCAAGGACAACTCTGGTAACACACTTGGTACCTCTTTACATGCTTCACATAGTGGTATCTCCTTGAATGCTTTAGCTGGTTCTAGATTGACAAAACCCTTAGTTATAGATTGAGGAGCTAGTCACCACATGATTAGTGATCTAAACTTGATTAAAAACATTGTTCCTGCCTTAGGAAATGTTATGATAGCCAATGGAGAAAGAGTACCAATTAAAGGGATAGGTGATCTTAGGTTATTTGAAAAAGATTCTAAAGCTTTTTACATGCCTAGTTCACATCCAACTGTTATCAGTTAAGAGGGCAACCAATGACTTAAATTGGCAAGGTTACCTTCACTCCTAATGATGTCTACTTTCAGGATATTGAAACAAGTAGGTTGCTTGGCAAAGGTGTGACCAAGGGAGACTTGTACTTGCTTGAAGACACCAAGCTTGCATCTGACTTATCTTATGCTTTAAATTCAAGTTTTATTTACCTAAAGATGTAATGTGGCATGCTAGATTAGGACATCCCATTCTCGTGCCTTGAACATCATGCTGCCTAGTATTTCCTTTAAGAGTGATTGTGAGGCTTGTATCTTAGGCAAGCATTGCAAAAATGTATTCCCTAGATCAAGTACTATTTATGAAAATTGCTTTGACCTCATTCACTCTGATGTTTGGACTGCTCCATGTGCATCTAGAGAACATCATAGATACTTTGTGACATTCATAGATGAGAAGTCTAAATACACATGGATCACACTGTTGCAATCTAAAGATAGGGTCTTAGAAGCTTTATAAATTTTGAGAGTTATGTATCTAACCATTTCAATGCCAAGATTAAAATTTTTAGATCAGATAATGGAGGGGAATACACAAGCAATGCATTTAAACAACACTTAGCAAAGCATGGGGGTGATCCATCAAACAAGCTGCCCATACACACCTCAACAGAATGGTGTAGCTGAAAGAAAGAATAGACATCTGATGGAGGTGGCCAGGAGCATTATGTTCCATACCAGTGTGCCTGGTGCGATCCTGACCAGCCTCAACCTGAGGGATTTGAAGAGCAACTATGAAGCAGCTAGGAGATTGATCAAGACACAATCTAATGGGCTGTATAGAAGCTTTAATTATCTGATCAGAGAAATAATGGACAGAGAGGAGACAAAGGTTACTCATGGTGAAGCCTTTGCTATACTTGGTCAGACACTGAATCAGCATGGATTACATGAGATCAATCAGGAAAGACGTTCAGCTAGCAAGAAACACATAGAGAATGGACAAAGATGGCGTTTACATCAGAGTTCAATGGAGCAGATTGTTATATGGATCAAGAAGGATCTCTTTGTTTGTAAACTGGACCAGGAGTACAACAAGACGAGCTGGGCTTTAACATGGACGTGCCTAAGGTGATGTTGGCTGAAAGAGGGCCTTTCAAGCCCAATAAATGGAAAGATCGACCAGCTTGGCTTAAGTTGGCCGGTTTGCTTAGCTTAGGTGTATTTCTGATTTCTTGTAATTCTAAACCAACTAGGACTAGGATTAGGGTTAAGGTTTCATAAACCAATTAGAAATAGGTTTTGGTTTTCCTTTTAGAGTTAGGATAAGGTTTTCTAGTTAGGGTTTTCTATCTTGTCTTTATAAAGCCAAAAGCAGCACATATTGTAACTTACGCATTCTTTTAATAAAACTAAGCTTTTGGCTTGTCAAACTCGTCCCTTAGGGGACCTAAACCTTTGTTCACGTGGAACAAGTTTTATTTGTCACACTAGTTAGCGTTAGCTTCTGTGATTCATCCTAGACATGAAGCAGGGTTATCCTGTGTCTCAGGAGTCGCTAAACAACTCTAGAGCAGTCCATAGCTCTATGGTGAAGATCACCCAACGTCCTGGAGCTTCTCAGGCTCAAGGATCCACCCATCATCCCTCAAGTGTGATTGGGACGAGGTCTTCCTATCCAAGGCCGCACCATGGGTAGTGTAACTCAAATCAGCAGCAATGGCAAGATGAAAGAGAGCAAGTCCGAGTTGCATCTACTTCTCAAAGACTTGCAGCTTTGGCCTCATCATCCAAGACCAAAGAAAACACGTGATTCATGCTGATATGAGATCTAGGGAGAGCTTGTATCACACGACATCAATGGTACAAGCAAGGGTATCCAGAAAATACAAGTTCAAAATCGAGTTCTTCACTTTACATTCTGACTTGAGTTGGCTTGTGGACAAGTGTGGAAAGATCAGGGATGACCCAAGAGAGGAAAGGGACGGTCCTAGACTCAAGAATGAGTATGGGGATCAATGTACACGACCTCCTGATCAGGAGAAGCATGTCAGTCGATTCACATTGAGTTTGGATCGAATTGGGTTGAGAGATGGCTGGAATCTGCTTATTCTCAACCATATGGGATTGGTGCGTCCACCAGAGTGTGGAACAAGGTTCTTAGTCAGTCATGAAGCGCCAGTATTACTTGCTGAGATATCTTGTGTGCTAAGAATCTTTACAGCCAGAGAAATGTATGAGGAGCAGGATATGAATGTGTTTATCTTAGATGGTTCGGATTTGAGGACAAATCCTTTAAAGGAGGAGGGGATGGTGCGATCCTGACCAGCCTCAACCTGAGGGATTTGAAGATCAACTATGAAGCAGCTAGGAGATTGATCAAGACACAATCTAATGGGCTGTATAGAAGCTTTAATTATCTGATCAGAGAAATAATGGACAGAGAGGAGACAAAGGTTACTCATGGTGAAGCCTTTGCTATACTTGGTCAGACACTGAATCAGCATGGATTACATGAGATCAATCAGGAAAGACGTTCAGCTAGCAAGAAACACATAGAGAATGGACAAAGATGGCGTTTACATCAGAGTTCAATGGAGCAGATTGTTATATGGATCAAGAAGGATCTCTTTGTTTGTAAACTGGACCAGGAGTACAACAAGGACGAGCTGGGCTTTAACATGGACGTGCCTAAGGTGATGTTGGCTGAAAGAGGGCCTTTCAAGCCCAATAAATGGAAAGATCGACCAGCTTGGCTTAAGTTGGCCGGTTTGCTTAGCTTAGGTGTATTTCTGATTTCTTGTAATTCTAAACCAACTAGGACTAGGATTAGGGTTAAGGTTTCATAAACCAATTAGAAATAGGTTTTGGTTTTCCTTTTAGAGTTAGGATAAGGTTTTCTAGTTAGGATTTTCTTTATTGTCTTTACGACGCCAAAAGCAGCACATATTGTAACTTACGCATTCTTTTAATAAAATCTAAGCTTTTGGCTTGTCAAACTCGTCCCTTTTGGGACCTCAACACCTTGTTCACGTGGAAAAAGAGTTATTTTCCACACTAGGTAGCGTGAGCTTCTGTTATTCATCCTAGACATGAAGCAGGGTTATCCTGTGTCTCAGGAGTCGCTAAACAACTCTAGAGCAGTCCATAGCTCTATGGTGAAGATCACCCAGTATCCTGGAGCTTCCCAGACTCAAGGATCTGCCCATCATCCCTCAAGTGTTATTGGGGCGAGGTCTTCTTATCCAATCCTATCCAAGGCCGCACCATGTGGTATCAGAGCCACTTAGAGATTTAGGGTTTGATGATCTTAACCTAGGATCAAGAATTCCATCACCTATCCAGCAATCTTCAATGTTTTCTTATGGGAAGCATGAAGATAAGTCTAAACAACAAGCAACAAGGAAGAGAGTTGCAGCAAGCCAGACCTTGATCTTTAGTGAACAGCAACTGGATGACCTAGTAGCCGAGATCTTCAACCAAATCATGAGAGAACGTGGCAGGAAGCAAAGGTGGAACATATCTGACCTAAAAACGTCCAAGGAGACAAAGTTACTTGCTTTGGATCAGTTTGGTCGCTGTTCTAGGGCTTCACCAGTGGCAAAAGGAAACATCCAGCTAGTTCCTGAGCTATCAACAAATAAAGTCTGGAAAACAGGAAAACAAACTTCTAAGCTATGCTCACAAACGGCTGAGAAGAAACCTGAGAAGATACCAGAGATTGAACCAGCATTGGCTACTTCTTGTCAAGGAGAATATTCAATATTTCAACAAGAACAAGAGGAGCACGTACCAGGAGCTTTGTGTGGTCCTATTCTCGACCTAACCAAAGCAACAGAAGAAGGAAAACTTGATGCGGCGCTTGTAGTTCATAAGGAGTCATCTGAGACTTTGATTGAACAAGGTGGATTCATTAGATTTTCTTCTTATTATTCACTGACCAGGCCTCTTGTTTGTGTTAAATTCAGTCTCGTGGATCACTTAAAGCTTGTCAAGAAGCTGCACAACTTTATCTTTGAACCAGGAGGAAAGCTATGTGAGTTTAAGAGCAATAACAACATTCTGGTGCAAAGAGCAACAACCAAGCTGAGTATGCACGAAAATTTCATCCTCAAAGAGCAGGATTTGAGGTCAAATCCTTTTAAAGGAGGAGGGGGTAGTGTAACTCAAATCAGCAGCAATGGCAAGATGAAAGAGAGCAAGTCCGAGTTGCATCAACTTCTCAAAGACTTGCAGCTTTGGCCTCATCATCCTAGACCAAGAAAACACGTGATTCATGCTTATATGCGGTGTAGGGAGAGCTTGTATCACACGCCATCAATGGTACAAGCAAGGGTATCCAGAAAAGACAAGTTCAAAATCGAGTTCTTCACTTTGCAATCTGACTTGAGTTGGCTTGTGGGAAAGTGTGGAAAGACAAGGAATGACCCTAGAGAGGCAAGGGACAGTCCTAGACTCAAGAGTGAGTATGTGGATCAATGTACATGACCTTTTGATCAGGAGAATCATGTCATTCGATTCACATTGAGTTTGGATCGAACTGGGTTGAGAGATGGCTGGAATCTACTTATTCTCAACCATATGGCATTGGTGCGTCCACCAGAGTGTGCAACATCATTGTTAGTCAGTCATGAAGAGCCAGTATTACTTGCTGAGATATCTTGTGTGCTAAGAATCTTTACAGCCAGAGCAATGTATGAGGAGCAGGATATGAATGTGTTTATCTTAGATGGTTCGGATTTGAGGACAAATCCTTTTAAAGGAGGAGGGGATGGTGCGATCCTGACCAGCCTCAACCTGAGGGATTTGAAGATCAACTATGAAGCAGCTAGGAGAGTGATCAAGACACAATCTAATGGGCTGTATAGAAGCTTTAATTATCTGATCAGAGAAATAATGGACAGAGAGGAGACAAAGGTTACTCATGGTGAAGCCTTTGCTATACTTGGTCAGACACTGAATCAGCATGGATTACATGAGATCAATCAGGAAAGACGTTCAGCTAGCAAGAAACACATAGAGAATGGACAAAGATGGTGTTTACATCAGAGTTCAATGGAGCAGAGTGTTATATGGATGAAGAAGGATCTCTTTGTTTGCAAATTAGACCAGGAGTACATCAAGGACGAGCTGGGCTTTAACATGGACGTGCCTAAGGTGATGTTGGCTGAAAGAGGGCCTTTCAAGCCCAATAAATGGAAAGATCGACCAGCTTGGCTTAAGTTGGCCGGTTTGCTTAGCTTAGGTGTATTTCTGATTTCTTGTAATTCTAAACCAACTAGGACTAGGATTAGGGTTAAGGTTTCATAAACCAATTAGAAATAGGTTTTGGTTTTCCTTTTAGAGTTAGGATAAGGTTTTCTAGTTAGGGTTTTCTATCTTGTCTTTATAAAGCCAAAAGCAGCACATATTGTAACTTACGCATTCTTTTAATAAAATCTAAGCTTTTGGCTTGTCAAACTCGTCCCTTAGGGGACCTCAAACCTTTGTTCACGTGGAACAAGTTTTCTTTGTCACACTAGGTAGCGTGAGCTTCTGTGATTCATCCTAGACATGAAGCAGGGTTATCCTGTGTCTCAGGAGTCGCTAAACAACTCTAGAGCAGTCCATAGCTCTATGGTGAAGATCACCCACCGTCCTGGAGCTTCTCAGGCTCAAGGATCCACCCATCATCCCTCAAGTGTGATTGGGACGAGGTCTTCCTATCCAAGGCCGCACCAGTGCCCAAAAGGTTTTGGGAGATGCAGTTTTGACGGCCTGTTATTTGATTAACCGATTCCCACCAGAGTCCTACAAGATCACTCTCCTTTTGAGGTACTCAACAAAACCAGACCCTCTATAGATCATATGCGTGTGTTTGGGTGTCTTTGTTTTGTTTTGGTACCAGGAGAGCAAAGGAACAAGCTAGAGGCTAAGAGTACAAGGGCAATGTTCATTGGGTACTCTCCAAACCAAAAGGGTTACAAGTGCTATGCACCAGAGACTAGGAGAGTTTATGGTGTCTAGGGATGTGAAGTTTTTAGAATCCCAGAGGTTATTATGATGACAAGAGTTGGGATGACCTGGAAAATCTATCTCATTCAGCCTCCTGATAGAGCAAGCAATCTTAGGCGTGTGATGGAAAGTCTTGGGTAAGTATGCCTGAAGCAAGGGTGGATACTGAACCAGAGGGGACCAGGAGGGACTCAACACCATCTACTGAAGCTGCGTCAAATACTGATGAGATTGAGGTTCCTCACCTTGACCATGAGGGGGGAAATAACAATCAAGCTGAGCCACAACAGGATACATCAGCAACAACTCATGATCAAGCTGAGCAACAAGAACAAGAGGGTTCAGTGCTAAATGAAAATAAGTCTTCAGATGATGATGAGGAAGCACCACATGAAGAAGCACAACCACAACTAAGGAGGAGTACCAGAATTAGACAACCAGCTTCTAACTGGATTAACACAAGGGTGTACTTCAATTCCCAAGCAGTAGCACATCCTATACAAGCTGTGTGCTCTTTAGCTCAGTACCCTCAGGACCATGTAGTCTTCATTGGACATTGGACCAGGAATACATTCCAAGGTCTTATGAGGAAGCTATGGAGCATAAGGAGTGGAGAGAATCAGTTGGAAGTGAGACAAATGCAATGATTGTCAATGATACCTGGTATGAAGTAGAGCTTCCCAAAGGAAAGAAAGCTGTAACAAGCCGTTGGATCTTCACAATCAAGTACAATGCTGATGGTACAGTGGAGAGGCGTAAAACAAGGCTAGTGGCAAGGGGTTTCACTCAGACCTATGGAGAAGACTACCTTGATACTTTTGCACCAGTCCGCCAAACTACACACCATAAGGATCATCCTATCTTTGGCAGTTAATTTGGAGTGGGATCTATGGCAAATGGATGTTAAGAATGCTTTCCTACAAGGAGAACTTGAAGATGAGGTCTACATGAGACCGCCTCCTGGTCTAGAACATATTGTCAAGCCTGGAAATGTTCTTAGACTGAAGAAAGCCATCTATGGTTTAAAGCAATCACCAAGGGCCTGGTATCACAAACTCAGCACCACTCTAAATGGGAGAGGTTTTGTAAAATCTGAAGCTGATCATACCCTCTTCACTCTAACCAGATCCAACAGGGAATTAAGTGTATCTCTAGTGTATGTAG
>CAJHQP010009973.1:0-20294 GCA_905132765.1 Moricandia arvensis
TGATCATGGCATTGATCTCATCATCCACTGATGCTGTCCACTCATCATCTGCCATTGCTTCTTCATACGTCCTTGGGATGTATTCTTGATTTACATTACTTATGAAGACTTGGTGCTCTTCTGGATATTGGGCCAAGGAACAAACTGCCTGATTGGGATGAGCTACTGCATTGGCATTAAAGTACACCCGTTTATTCTTCCAGGTTTCTGGATCATGTCTAATCCTAGTGCTTCTTCTTAGTTGTTGCACTTGCTCTTCTTCTGGTTGTGTTTGAACTTCCTCTGGATCCTGTTGATCATGGCTTTCAGAACCTTCAGGTTGCATTGTTTCTTCTGGTTCTGGTTGGAGGTTCCCCCCTTCATGATCAACATGGATACCATCTTCAACCGGATCAGCCGCTTGATTAGGTTGTTCTCTTGGCTTTTTCCTTGCCAAAGGCTTGTTAATCCCAAGACTTTCCAGGATGATTCTCAGGTTAGTTGCTCTGTCTGATGGGGTGTGTGTAAGATCCTCCAGATTTTCCCAGCTCTTCTCACCATAATACCCCTTTGACTCAACAAATTTGACATCCCTTGAGACCATCACCCTTCTAGTTTCTGGTACATAGCACTTGTACCCTTTCTGGTTAGCTGAGTACCCCATGAATATTGCTTTGACACTCTTGGCATCAAGCTTATTTCTTTGCTCTCCTGGAATCAAAACAAAACAGAGGCACCCAAACACACGCAAATGATCAAGAGAGGGTTTGTTTTTATTCAATACCTCAAATGGAGAGACATCATGGAGGACCCTTGTAGGGGTTCTGTTTATTAGATAGCATGCTGAGACCACAGCATCACCCCAAAAACGTTTTGGAACATTTGTGTGAAACATCATGCTTCTGGCAACCTCCACAAGATGTCGATTCTTCCTCTCTGCCACTTGTTGGAATAATGAAAGAAAGAGAAGAAGAGAAGCAATATGGATTAAGGTTCAAAACAGGACAGCAAAGTAAGAAGATTTGAAGCTCCCTACAGTTCATCCAAAACCTAACCATACTTGACTTGCAAGGCAAGGAATGAGTAGGGAAGACCTTGTGGACGTGGCTGAAGTTCCAGAAGTCAAGGAAATTCAGTTTGAATGCAATTGGATCAATCTGGTTTGAATTAAGCAAGAAGAAGTCACATGGGGAGCATAAGAAGTTGTGTAGACATGTCACTATCACCAAGGAAGGCTGTGCCTCTCCTCCTGTCCCTTCTCCCCCTCTGGACATGCCAGTCTGTTCACAACAGCCTGCTCTACACCAGTCTGTCCAGCCAGTTCTGAATCATATTTCCATACAATATTATTAGTTTACTTTCCTGGTTATATTGTTAGTTTAATGTCTTGTAATGTCTTTTAAGTTGGCTATAAAGCCACACCACATGTACTCACGAAATCTTAAGGAGATTTGAGCCTCCTCCTTCAATTATTCTTTGGTTCACAATCTCTCATAAACTCTCATATTCTCTCTAAGTCTCATACACTCTCTCATACTCAGAAACTCTCTTAAACTCTCCATAATCTCTCATACTCTCTGGAGTGAGAGTTAAGTCTCTCCTTCACCTAATCTCCTATTCTCTAGTTCCTATACACTCTCAAGTCTCTTACTCTCTGGTCACACGACCTCACACTCACAAACACTCTAAATCTCACTAAAATCTCTCATTCTCTCATTCAAGGCAATTCTGCCTCATAGTCTTGTCTCTCATCCATTATCTTGTTTTCTCTCAACCAGACTCTCACATATTTTCATTCTCACCATATTCTCTCTATTCTCACATGGTATCAGAGCCTAAAAGCTCCTGAAAACCTATTCTTACTTCCGCAAAATCTCTGTCAAAATCTCTGTCAAAACTGTCTTGGGTGCAACTCTTTATCCACTGGTCCAAAGGTATTACAGGAGGGAAGAACCTCACCAGTACCTAAGATAAAGGTGTATTCCATTGTCTATACTCAAGGAAGCTTCATCTCAGTTCATCAAGCTTCATAAAAGTTCAAGTTTCCAGTTCAGTCTTTTGCAAAACTAGTGGGTACATTCTCTTGTCCACTGGTCCAAACTCTCCATGATGGAGACCACAACTGAAATGGCGACTCCAGAGACTGCAAGGGGTCCAAAGAAGAAACAAAATCACCTCCTCTTGTCCAAAATGCTGAAAAAAACCTTTCGAAGAAATGGTTTCTACATCAAGATCACTGAAAAAGTTTCAAAGCTAGGCTGTTCAAATAATTATTTGGCCAACAAATTTGAAGCTCAGTCTCTGACCACCAACACCCACAACCAGCAAGAGGACAGGAGGGGTTTAAAGTTTATCCTTGACCAGAAGGAGAGAATCATCAAGAAGAGGTGTTGGATATTCAATACACACCTCAAACCTCTTCAGTTTCACTAAGCCCCCATGGGCTGGAGGTTCAAGAAACCAGCTTCGGTTCTTGATAAGTTGTGCCTCCTTAAATTAAGAGCAAGAATCCCATGTGTTCAGAGCCTACAGAAGATGTAAATTCCTGTCCATGGAGAGATTTCCCACTACCCAACGACACTTTGGACACTGATTGTATTCATTAACTCCCAAGATGGTAGAGAGGAAGATTGGTACTGTGGAGAGATTGCTCTAGAGGTCTTACCTGAAGCCAAGAGGGTGAACAGGAGGTTCCTCAAGAGAAAAAGGCCACAATTCAAGCCAAGAGGGCTGTGGTCTCAAGGTGTTGGCGGTCATTGGCTCTCAACTTCAAGCTTGGCCATAAACTCTTATTCTCTGGTCAAGCTTGAGGAGGGGTGTTAATGAGAAGCCAATTACCCATTGTTGATGCTGAAGCAATGGGAAAAAATGGAGTTGACTAGGGATATACTTGGCTGAGCAAAGAGAAGGTTGTTCACTGAAAAGATGGCAGCTAACTCTTTGCAAAGTCCCCCTATAAAGTCAGTTCTACAAGTCATGTTGCAAGGCCATTCTGAAGAAGGATGAAGTGAGGAATTCAAGTGCAAGCTAGGAGGGCAGACACTCCTCATTATCATCCCAACGACATGTTGGCTTGATCTCAACCCATGAAGAAGGCAAGAACTCAGAAATAAGGGGGAGACAAGCTGTGAAATAAGAAGAAGGTTCAAATGGAACCAATTGAGTGTGAAGCAGGAAAGCAGTGGTGCCTTTCCTGGCCAAAAAAGTTATCTAAACCTAGGATGGATTGCTTGTACTCTTTTTCCCTATAATTAGGTTTTTAATGAGGCAAGTAATCTTAGTTCCAAGCTTGTCCAAGGATTCCTATGGTCAAGCTTGAGGGGGAGTGTTGGAATAATGAAAGAAAGAGAAGAAGAGAAGCAAGATGGATTAAGGTTCAAACCAGGACAGCAAAGTAAGAAGATTTGAAGCTCCCTACAGTTCATCAAAAACCTAACCATACTTGACTTGCAAGGCAAGGAATGAGTAGGGAAGACCTTGTGGACGTGGCTGAAGTTCCAGAAGTCAAGGAAATTCAGTTTGAATGCAATTGGATCAATCTGGTTTGAATTAAGCAAGAAGAAGTCACATGGGGAGCATAAGAAGTTGTGTAGACATGTCACTATCACCAAGGAAGGTTGTGCCTCTCCTCCTGTCCCTTCTCCCCCTTTGGACATGCCAGTCTGTTCACAACAGCCTGCTCTACACCAGTCTGTCCAGCCAGTTCTGAATCATATTTCCATATAATATTATTAGTTTACTTTCCTGGTTATATTGTTAGTTTAATGTCTTGTAATGTCTTTTAAGTTGGCTATAAAGCCACACCACATGTACTCACGAAATCTTAAGGAGATTTGAGCCTCCTCCATCAATTATTCTCTGGTTCACAATCTCTCATAAACTCTCATATTCTCTCTAAGTCTCATACACTCTCTCATACTCAGAAACTCTCTTAAACTCTCCATAATCTCTCATACTCTCTGGAGTGAGAGTTAAGTCTCTCCTTCACCTAATCTCCTATTCTCTAGTTCCTATACACTCTCAAGTCTCTTACTCTCTGGTCACACGACCTCACACTCACAAACACTCTAAATCTCACTAAAATCTCTCATTCTCTCATTCAAGGCAATTCTGCCTCATAGTCTTTTCTCTCATCCATTATCTTGTTTTCTCTCAACCAGACTCTCACATATTTTCATTCTCACCATATTCTCTATATTCTCACACCACTCCATTTTGTTGTGGTGTGTATGGGCAGCTGGTTTGATGAATGATTCCATGTCTGGCTAGATGGTTTTTGAATGCATGGCTTGTGTATTCACCACCATTGTCTGACCTAAAAATTTTAATCTTGGCATTGAAATGATTAGTGACATAGCTCTGAAAGTTTATAAAGGCTTCTAAAACTCAATCTTTAGATTGAATTAAGGTTAGCCAAGTGTACTTTGATTTCTCATCTATAAAGGTGACAAAGTATTTATGGTTTTCTCTAGAAACACATGGAGCAGTCCAGACATCTGAGTGCACAAGATCAAAGCAGTGTTCATAAATAGTGGTTGATTTAGTAAAAATAAAAGCTTCACAGCTATCATTCCTAAAAGACAGATTAGGGAACATCAATCCTAAGGCCCGAGAATGAGGATGGCCTAATCTAGCATGCCATAAAACATTAGAATCTAAAACAGAAGCAGAACTAAGAGCATAAGGTAAATCTGATTTAAGTTTGGTGTCTTCAAGCAAATAGAGGTCTCCTTTGCTTACACCCTTTCCAATCATCTTACTTGTCTCAATATCCTGAAAATGAACTTCATTAGGGCTAAAAATCACATGACAATTAAGATCAGAAGTCTTTTTCTTAACTGAGAGCAAGTTAGAAGCAAAAGTAGGCATATATAAGGCTTTAGATTCTCTACCAAACAAGTTCAAGTTCCCTATGCCCTCAATGGGTACCTTATCACCATTTGAAATCATCACATTTCCAAGAGTAGGTTTAACATTACTAATCAGTTTAGCATCTTTGATCATATGGTGAGCTGCCCCTGAATCTATGATCAAAGGCCTAGTAGGTTGAGATATGTTCTGAATTGTATTTAAAGCATTATGATCATTACTACTGATGTTACCAGAGTTGGCATTGAGGGCTTTTATGAGAGCCTGAATGTCTGACTTGCGGATTAGGGAGTCCTCTTGGTTAAGTTGAGTAGATGTTCCAGCAATGTGAGCAGTGGAGCTCATGGCCCTCCCTCCATTCTGGTTGAATCTTGATGGAGGACGGAGGTGAGGGTGAAGAATCCAGCACTGTTTCTTCATGTGGCCGACCTTCCTACAATGATCACAAGTCACTGACTTCTTCCTATCTTCTGGTTTGAAGAAGGCCTTGTTTGCCGTTACTATCTCAGCCTTGTTGGCTAAGTTGAGTTCTCCGTTTCCTCCAAATATACCAACTGAGCCTTGTTCGTTCTGGATTTGAGAGCACACCTCTTCCAGACTTGGTAGCTTATCAGCCCTCAGAATATGTTTAATGAGGTCGTTGTAAGCTGGGTTGAGAGTCAGGAGAAGCCCAAATACCTTGTCTTGCTCACGTCTTTCATTCAGGATAGTGGGATCAGTAGTGCTTGGCCTCAACATCTCCAGTTCTGCCCAGAGAGCTCTGAACTTACCAAAGTGTTGGTTAAAATCCATATCTCCCTGGTTCAAGCAGTTGATGGCCTTCTTTACTTCAAAGACCCTACTGAGGTTGGATATGTTTCCATATACCTTCTGTAGGGTATCCCACAACTCCTTTGCGGTTTCACAGTATGAGTAGGCCTCCATTATAGGACCATCAAGTGAGCTTTGGATGATATTCAGCACCATAAAGTCCTCTTGACTCCATTTGCCTTCATCTGCCACCACAATATCCTTGCCATCTTCTCCTTGGATGGTTTGCTTTGCCGCCTCCCCTGAAGTGATATGCGTCCATAAGCCTCTTCCACCAAGGGCATTCTTGATCAATCTTGACCAGAAAAGGTAGTTAACCCCCTTTAGAGTGACTGGAATCACCACTGCCTTGTTTTGCTCCATTTCGAAAAGCTATTGACCAGTGGGTAAAAGGATGAACCATGAATTTTTAGAGAAGTAAAGATGAGTTTCTGAATACTTGAGCAACCAGAGAGTACAACAGAACAAGTTTACTCTGTTTGTATTGTGAACGGAAGATGAGAAAATATGAAGAACAGATGAGGAACTCGCAAGAACAGATCTATTATTCACTGGATAAAATAATGTTCTTCAAGAAACTCAAGAACTGATCGGATGAAAAGAAAGAGGGAAGAGATTAGAGTAGATTTGCGGAAGAAAAATTAGGTTTAGGAGCCAAATGGCTCTGATACCATGTAAGTTTTGTTATGAACAGAATGAAGAACACAAGAGAAAAGAAGAGTTTGATTCGAGAACAAGAGGAGAGAGAGAGAGAGAGAAGAGTGTTTACTTGAGAGAATAGAGAAGGAGTTTATTTCCTTAAACTGAATAATGGTCTGGAAAGCTACATAAATAGACATGGGGAGACAGAAGAGAAAATAATAAACAATTATCCACTTGCTTCTGCTTCCCAACTGTCATCAACCAGTTTGAATTCGAAATTTGAATTTGAACACTGTGATGTAGTTGAGGCATGTAGTCGAGGCATGTAGTCGACTATATCACTGGACTATGTAACCTGTGATGTAGTTGAGGCATGTAGTTGACTATATCACATGACTATATAACCAGATGTCCTTCTCTTCTCTTGATGTCTCCATCTTTTATTCATGTCTTCATGTCAATAATAATGTTCTTCATAGTCTTTCATTAATCTTCTTAGTTCTTAGTCTAAACCGAGTCTTTCTTTCATCAAATCTCTTTCTAGTCTTGTTCTTGTTACTTATTCGTCTAAGATCTTAAAAGATCTTATGCTCTTCTGGATATTGGGCCAAGGAACAAACTGCCTGAGTGGGATGAGCTACTGCATTAGCATTAAAGTACACCCGTTTGTTCTTCCAGGTTTCTGGATCATATCTAATCCTAGTGCTTCTTCTTAGTTGTTGCACTTGCTCTTCTTCTGGTTGTGCTTGGACTTCCTCTGGATCTTGTTGATCATGTCTTTCAGAACCTTGATATTGCATTGTTTCTTCTTGTTCTGGTTGGTTCCCCCCTTCATGATCAACATGGATACCATCTTCAACTGGATCAGCCGCTTGGTTAGGGTGTTCTCGTGACTTTTCCCTTGCCAAAGGCTGGTTAATCCCAAGACTTTCCAAGATGATTCTCAGGTTGGTTGCTCTATCTGATGGGGTGTGTGAAAGATCCTCCAGATTTTCCCAGCTCTTCTCACCATAATACCCCTTTGCCTCCACAAATTTGACATCCCTTGAGACCATCACCCTTCTAGTTTCTGGTACATAGCACTTGTACCCTTTCTGATTAGCTGAATACCCAATGAATATTTCTTTGACACTCTTGGCTTCAAGTTTATTTCTTTGCTCTCCTGGAATCAAAACAAAACAGAGGCACCCAAACACACGCAAATGATCAAGAGAGGGTTTGTTTTTATTCAATACCTCAAAGGGAGAGACATCATGGAGGACCCTTGTAGGAGTTCTGTTTATTAGATAGCATGCTGAGACCACAGCATCACCCCAAAAACGTTTTGGAACATTTGTGTGGAACATCATGCTTCTGGCAACCTCCATAAGATGTCGATTCTTCCTCTCTGCCACTCCATTTTGTTGTGGTGTGTATGGGCAGCTGGTTTGATGAATGATTCCATGTCTGGCTAGATGGTTTTTGAATGCATGGCTTGTGTATTCACCAGCATTGTCTGACCTAAAAATTTTAATCTTGGCATTGAAATGATTAGTGATATAGCTCTGAAAATTTATAAAGGCTTCTAAAACTCTATCTTTAGATTGAATTAAGGTTAGCCAAGTGTACTTTGATTTCTCATCTATAAAGGTGACAAAGTATTTATGATTTTCTCTAAAACCACATGGAGCAGTCCAAACATCTGAGTGCACAAGGTCAAAGCAGTGATCATAAATAGTGGTTGATTTAGTAAAAACGGTCTTGCAATGTTTGCCAAGGATACAAGCTTCACAGCTATCATTCCTAAAAGACAGATTAGGGAACATCAATCCTAAGGCACGAGAATGAGGATGGCCTAATCTGGCATGCCATAACACATTAGAATCTAAAACAGAAGCAGAACTAAGAGCATAAGGTAAATCTGATTTAAGCTTGGTGTCTTCAAGCAAATAGAGGTCTCCTTTTCTTACACCCTTTCCAATCATCTTACTTGTCTCAATATCCTGAAAATGAACTTCATTAGGACTAAAAATCACATGACAATTAAGATCAGAAGTCGTTTTCAAGCTGAGAGCAAGTTAGATGTAAAAGTAGGCATATATAAGGCTTTAGACTCTCTACCAAACAAGTTCAAGTTCCCTATGCCCTCAATGGGTACCTTATCACCATTTGAAATCATCACATTTCCAAGAGTAGGTTTAACATTACTAATCAGTTTAGCATCTTTGATCATATGGTGAGCTGCCCCTGAATCTATGATCAAAGGCCTAGTAGGTTGAGATATGTTCTGAATTGTATTTAAAGCATTATGATCATTACTACTGATGTTACCAGAGTTGGCATTGAGGGCTTTTATGAGAGCCTCAATGTCTCACTTGTGGATTAGAGAGTCCTCCTGGTTAAGTTGAGTAGATGTTCCAGCAATGTGAGCAGTAGAGTTCATAGCCCTCCCTCCATTCTCATGTGCTCTAGCCTGGTTGAATTTTGATGGAGGACGGAGGTGAGGGTGAAGGATCCAGCACTGGTTCTTCATGTGGCCGATCTTCCTACAATGATCACAATCACTGACTTCTTCCTATCTTCTGGTTTGAAGAAGGCCTTGTTTGCAGTTACTATCTCAGCCTTGTTGGCTAAGTTGAGTTCTCCTTTTCCTCCAAACAGACCAACTGAGCCTTGTTCCTTCTGGATTTGAGAGCACACCTCTTCTAGACTTGGTAGCTTAGCAGCCCTCAGAATATGCTTAATGAGGTCGTTATAAGCTGGGTTGAGAGTGAGGAGTAGACCAAATACCTTGTCTTGCTCACGCCTCTCATTCAGGATAATGGGATCAGTAGTGCTTGGCCTCCACATCTCCAGGTTTGCCCAGAGAGCTCTGAACTTACCAAAGCGTTGGTTAAAGTCTTTATCTTCCTGGTTCAAGCAGTTGATGGCCTTCTTTACTTCAAAGACCCTACTGAGGTTGGATATGTTTCCATATACCTTCTGAAGGGTATCCCACAACTCCTTTGTGGTTTCACAGTATGAGTAGGCCTCCATTATGGGACCATCAAGTGAGCTTTGGATGATATTCAGCACCATAAAGTCCTCTTGACTCCATTTGCCTTCATCTACCACCACTATCTTCTTGCCATCTTCTCCTTGGATGGTTTTCTTTGGCGCCTCCCCTGAAGTGATATGCGTCCATAAGCCTCTTCCACCAAGGGCATTCTTGATCAATCTTGACCAGAGAAGGTAGTTAACCCCCTTTAGAGTGACTAGAACCACCACTGCCTTGTTGTGCTCCATTTCGAAAAGCTATTGACCAGTGGGTAAAGGATGAACCAAGGATTTTCGAGAAGTAAAGATGAGTTTCTGAATACTGGAGCAACCAGAGAATAGAACAGAACAAGATTACTTTGTTTGTATTGTGAACGGAAGATGAGAAAAGATGAAGACTAGTTAAGGAACTCGCAAGAACAGATCTATTATCCACTGGATAAAAGAATGTTCTTCAAGAAAAACAAGAACTGATCGGATGAAAAGGAAGAGGGAAGAGAATAGAGTAGTTTTGCGGAAGAAAAAATGGGTTTAGGAGCCAAATGGCTCTGATACCATGTAAGTTTTGTTAGGAACAGAGTGAAGAAGACCAGAGAAAACAGAGAGTTTGATTCGAGAATTGGAGGAGCGAGAGAGAGAGAAGTGTTTATTAGAGAGAATAGAGAAGGAGTTCTTTTCCTTAACCTAAATAATGGTCTGGAATACAACATATATAGACATAGGGAGACAGAAGAGAAAATAATAAACAAGTGCCACTTGCTTCTGCTCCCCAACGGTTTGAATTTGAATTTCGAATCTGAACACTGTGATGTAGTTGATGCATGTAGTCGAGTCATGTAGTCAACTATATGATGTAGTTGAGGCATGTAGTCGAGGCATGTAGTCGACTATATCACTGGACTATGTAACCTGTGATGTAGTTGAGGCATGTAGTTGACTATATCACATGACTATATAACCAGATGTCCTTCTCTTCTCTTGATGTCTCCATCTTTTATTCATGTCTTCATGTCAATACGTACAAGGCCGTACAAGTGGTCCGTACAAGGCCGTACAAGTGGTCCTTACAAGTCCGTACAACCATGGTCGACCAAAAGTAAGTTTGGGTCGACCAAAGTTACTCCGGGTAAAACCTCAGAAGTTACCTCCTCGTGAATAAGCTTCCCTCTTCTCTTCTGTGTGTCCAAGTGCACTGAACCTTAAGGATAAGGTTACCTCCGCATCTGGACAGGCTGGCCCAACGCATTTAGTCAAGATGCCAAAGGAATCAAGCGTGTAGAGCTTCCTGGCCAAGTATTTGAATTAGGCGTGCCTAAGACCATTGACTCCACATGCTTATGTTGAAACCTTATCTTGTATCCGTTAAGCACATCCATAACCTTCCCTATATATTTGTAACTCCTCTCATTAATTAATCAAGCAATATTTTTGAGTCTCTCTTATTTCTCTCTATTTGTTCTTAGTGTTCTTCATCTCGAAATGGTTTCTTAACCAAGTCTCGATCTTTTAGTCTCCAAATCTCTTCTAGTCTCTCTAAAACTCTATTCTATACGTTTATACTCTGTTTCTATTCAGTCTTTCATGGTATCAGAGCCTGGTTCTCGTAAATCTGGGTTTTGATTTCATCTCTCACGAAGAACACCTTTTTCATTTTGCAAAGCTTCAAGATGGAAAGTAACAAAACAACCGTGATTCCAGTGATACTTAAGGGAGGAAACTATCTCCTGTGGTCTCGTGTGGTGAAGACAGCAGTAGGGAGTAAGGGTCTGTGGAACCACATCCTTGAGGATGAGGCTCCAAAGCTCATTACTCATGAAAGTGACAAGGAGATTGTCGTGTGTGATGAAGTGAAGTGGATCCAGGAAGACAACATGGTGATGTCTATCCTTCAAAGCTCTCTAGATCCGTCAATCCTAGAGGCATACAGCTACTGTGAGAAGGCAAAGGACCTGTTGGACACTCTTCAGAAGGTTTATGGTAACATCTCAAACCTTACTCAAGTTTTTGAGATCAAGCGAGCCATCAACAGTCTAGCTCAAGAAGACATGGAGTTCACAAAGCACCTTGGAAAGTTTAGAGCTTTGTGGTCTGAACTCGAGATGTTCAGGCCAAGCACAACCAATCCAGCTGAGCTTAATGAGAGAAGGGAGCAAGATAAAGTCTTTGCCTTGCTCCTGACTCTTAACTCTAGCTACAATGACCTGGTGAAACACATCTTGCGAGCAGAGAAGCTACCCACATTGGAGGAAGTCTGCGCACAGATTCAAAAGGAGCAAGGATCGTTGGGCCTACCTTAGCTAACCAAGCTGAGGTGCCTCAAGCCAACAAGGTGAATCGCTTTGAAGAAAGGAGGTTCAATGGCAACTGTGACCATTGTAAGAGACAAGGTCACAAGAAGCATCAGTGCTGGATCCTCCATCCTCACCTAAAGCCAGCTAAGTTCATGAAGGACAGAGATGCAAGAGAGAATGTGAGCCATGGAGGGAGTGATCAGCAAGGAGGGGGTGGAGCCGGGCCATCCAACCGGGCACAGGAGACTGAAGGTGGTGAGAACAAAGCCCTGGTGACTAACACGGCTCAAACCAACCACCCAAATGAGCATGAGTTCATCCGCCGATCAGAAATGGATTCCCTCATCAAGATGCTCAAGGACAATGGTACCACTTTTGGTAACCTCAGGGGGTACTCTTTTGGTGAATCTAAGATTGCTAGTACTCATGATCAAACTGTTGCTTATACTCACTCTAGGATTGCTGGTTTATCTCATAGTGCTTGTAACATGTCTAAACCTTTGATAGTTGATTCAGGTGCATCTCATCATATGATTAGTGACACTAGTCTGACTAGAGATATTGAACCTGCGCATGGACATGTTATGATAGCTAATGGTGATAGAATTCAAAATAAGGGGTATATGCAAGCTTAAACTGTTTGATAAAGAATCTAGATGCTTCTACATGCCTGAGTTTACTTCAAATTTGTTATCAGTTAAGAAATGTACTAATGATTTGCAATGCAATGTGATCTTTAGCCCTAATGATGTGAAGTTTCAGGATATTGAGAGCAGTCGTTTGATTGGGAAAGGAGTTACAAAAGGAGACCTTTACTTACTTGAGGAGCTTACTTCTTTACCTGTTCATAGTTGTTCCTTTACTTCTGTTTCTGATTCCGGTTTGAATAAAAATGCTTTGTGGCATGCTAGACTAGGACACCCTCATGTTAGAGATTTAAGCTTAATGGTTTCAGGTGTTATGTTTGAGAATAATGATTGTGAAGCTTGTATCTTAGGCAAGCATTGTAAAACTGTGTTTCAATAGTCTTCAACTATCTATGATCACTGCTTTGATTTAATACACTCAGATGTTTGGACTGCACCATGCTTATCTAGGGAGAACCATAAGTACTTTGTCACATTCATAGATGAGAAGTCTAAATACACCTGGATAACCTTGATTCCATCTAAGGATAGAGTGCTTGATGCATTTAGAAATTTTCAAGCATATGTGACTAACCATTTCAATGCTAAGCTGAAAATTTTTAGATCAGATAATGGTGGGGAGTATACCAGTCAAGCCTTCAAGCAACATCTATCCAAGCATGGTATTCTTCACCAACCGAGCTGTCCTTACACCCCACAACAGAATGGAGTTGCTGAAAGGAAGAACCGGCACCTTATGGAAGTTGCTAGGTCCATGATGTTCCAAGCTAATGTGCCAAAGAGGTTTTGGAGTGATGTTGTGGCTACTGCTTGTTATCTGATCAACCGAACTCCAACTAAGGTTCTTGAAGATCAATCACCCTTTGAGGTATTGAACAAGCATAGACCAGCCTTAGATCATATCAGGGTCTTTGGTTGTCTCTGTTTTGTTCATAAACCGGGGGAGCTAAGGAACAAGTTGGAGGCCAAGAGAACAAAGGGGATGTTTATTGGTTATTCACCAACTCAGAAAGGGTACAAGTGTTATGATCCGGCAACCAGAAGGGTAGTGGTGTCTAGCGATGTGAAGTTCGTGGAAGAACGAGGGTTCTATGAGGAGAAGAACCAAGCAGAGCTCAAGGATTTGGCTTCTGATAAGGCAGCCAACTTGAGGATAATATTGAAGAATCTTGGGATTAACTTATCTCAGGATCCGAGGAGTGGAGGAGGACAACAACAAGGAGGTCTTCCCACGGCTAATGATAATGGACAGGAACCCCACCTTGACCATGAGGAGGGCAATGAACCAGAGGAGCACTATGATGAAGAATCAGGTTCCACACATGCTCAAGGTGTGGATCAAGGTGAGGAAGAAGCTGGAGATGGAAACCATGAGGAAGAAGAGGTCGAGGAGGTTCAACCAGAAGCAGCTCAAGAAGCTCAACCTTTGAGAAGGAGTACAAGGGTGAGAAACCCTCCATCCAACTAGATCAACAACCGGGTATACTATAATGCTCAAGCAGTTGTTCATCCTACCCAAGCTGTTTGCAATCTTATTCATTACCCGGAAGAGCAAAAAGCCTTTATGATCAGTTTGGATGAGAGTCAGTTACCAAGAAGGAATCAGTTGGAGCTGAAGCAGATGCAATGATTAAAAATGATACTTGGTTTGAGAGTAAACTACCAAAAAGGGAAGAAGGCTATGACCAGCAGATGGATCTTCACTATCAAGTATCTCGCAAATGGGAAGATTGAAAGGAAGAAGACAAGACTGGTGGGACGAGGTTTCACACAAACATATGGAGAAGACTACATTGATACCTTTGCTCCAGTTGCCAAGCTTCATACTATCCGGATAGTTCTCTCTCTTGCTGTGAACTTAGAATGGGGTCTTTGGCAAATGGATGTGAAGAATGCCTTCCTTCAAGGAGAGCTTGAAGATGAAGTTTACATGCTTGCCCCTCCAGGTCTTGAGAACTTGGTTAAAGATGGAAACATTCCGAGGTTGAAGAAGGCCATATATGGTCTAAAGCAGTCTCCTAGAGCATGGTACACCAAGTTGAGCACAACTCTCAATGGGAAGGGTTTTAAGAAGTCTGAGCTCGACCACACTCTCTTCACCTTGACCACTTCATCAGGTATGGTAGTCCTTCTTGTGTATGTTGATGATATCATCATCACAGGAAGTGACAAGATTGGGATTCAATCAACCAAGGACTTTCTAAAGTCGGTTTTTGAGATTAAAGACTTAGGGGAAATGAATTACTTCCTTGGGATTGAGATATGTAAATCCAAGGAAGGTTTATTCCTTTCTCAAAGAAAATATACACTTGATCTTTTGAAAGATGCAGGTAGACTTGGAGGGAAGAGTGTCAAGACACCATTAGAAGATGGGTATAAGATCCCACGTGAGGGGGAGATTGAAGACAGTCAACCATTTGAAGATGCCAAGCTTTACAGAAAGCTTGTTGGTAAGTTAATCTACTTGACCATTACACGTACTGATATATGCTCTGCTGTGAACCAGGTGAGTCAACACATGCAAGGACCAAAGGAACATCATTGGAGCATGGTTAACCGGATTCTGATGTACCTGAATGGCTCACTTGACCGAGGAGTGTGGATGGGATGCAACAAAAGCACTGAGGTGGTAGGATACTGTGATGCGGATTGAGCAGGAGATCGAGCAGATAGGAAGTCTACAACAGGCTATTGCACTTTCATTGGTGGGAACTTGGTTACTTGGAAAAGCAAGAAGCAGAAAGTGGTATAATGCTCAAGTGATGAGGCTGAGTATAGGGCCATGTTGAAGCTAACTAATGAGTTAGTCTGGATCAAGGGAATACTAAAGCACTTGGAGATTGATCAAGTCACCCCAATGACCATGCATTGTGACAACCAAGCCGCAATCCACATTGCATCCAACTCGGTGTTTCATGAGAGAACCAAGCATATTGAAGTTGACTGCCACAAGGTAAGACAGATGATAGTCCAAGGAGTGATCTTACCATGCTATACACGGAGTGAAGACCAGTTAGCTGATGTATTTACTAAGGCTCCGAGACAGAAGACACTTGAGTCCATCCATCAGAGGTTGGGGCTCATTGATCTTACTAGGTGCAACTAATCCCCTGTCACGAGGTCTTTACTCTTTTCCTTGCTGAGATTTTAACCCTAAGGAGGGTTTTCTTTTGCAAGGTTTTTAATGAGGAAGATCTCATGACATGCCAAGCTTGAATGTTCCACATGGTCAAGCTTGAGGGGGAGTGTTAAACCGAATAAGAGATGGAGTTATGATCTATTAGGAAGGCTGGAAAAGACTTATGGAATGGAGAGGAAGAAGTTTGGAGGTGTCCGTACAAGGCCATACAAGTGGTCCGTACAAGGCCGTACAAGTGGTCCGTACAAGTCCGTACAACAATGGTCGACCAAAAGTAAGTTTGGGTCGACCAAAGTTTGGTGCGATCCTGACCAGTGTAAGTTTAAGTGAGTTTAGAGGAGATTAGGCTGAAGAACAGCAAGAACATGAAGAACACAAAAGGAAGAGAGAGAGAGGGAGTGATTTCGTAGAGAGGAGAGATGGGAGAGTAAACTGAGAAAGAGAGGAGTGATTCTCCTTTCTTAGAATAGTTCCTAGGTACATTCTATAAATAAACAAGGCAGAAGACATAAAAGAATAAAATAAGGTTCTGGCCTTCTGCCATTAGAAGACAAGGAAGCTTTATGCCATAAGAAGACAAGGCAGGCTCGTCCAGACCAACAGAAAGGGACAGGTCCATTGTTTGAATTCAAACTTAACTCAGCATGTGACCACCTTCTCCAACGTCTCTCCCCTTCTCTTGCTGACCTGAATACTATTTAAATAAGTATTCCTTTGTCTCTGGAACCAGGCAAATGAGTAACTTGTCTTCCAAGTCAAGATAGGTCTCCCCTTGAGTGCCTTGAATATCAAGTCTGTACGGAATGCCTTGTTCCACAAGTATCTAATTTTCTTCTCTTCTTTGTCTACTCTGATCATTCTAACTTCCTCTCTTCTGGTTCTTCCTCTCAATAACCAGCCTCAAACTGAGGGATTTGAAGACCAACTATGAAGCAGCAAGGAGAGTGATCAAGACAAAATCTACTGGGCTGTATATAAGCTTTAATGATCTGATCAGAGAGATAATGGAGCAGAATGTTACATGGATCAAGAAGGATATCTTTGTGTGCAAAATGGACCAAGAGTACATCAAGGATGAGCTGGGCTTTAACATGGACGTGCATAAGGTGTTATTGGCTGAGAAGGGGCCTTATAAGCCCACAAAGAGCAAGGATAAGCCACCATGGGCTTTACTTGGTCGAATTGTACTATTTAGTGTATTTGGGCTTTTCTTATTTAAGTAAACCAACTAGGAGTAGTATTTGGGATTTGTAAACCCATTAGGAATAGGATTAGGGTTAGGGTTTTATAAACCAACTAGAAATAGGTTTTGGTTTTCTATTTTCGAATTAGGGTAGGGTTTTCTAGTTAGGGTTTTCTGTTTTGTCTTTATAAAGCCAAAAGCAGAACATATTGTAACTTACACATTCTTTTAATAAAAATCAGAGCTCTTGGCTTTCAAACTCGTCCCTTTGGGAACCTCCCTTCATTGTTCACGTGGCGAACAAGTTTCTTTGTCACACAAGGTAGTGTGAGCTTCTGTGATTCATCCTAGACATGAATCAGGGTTATCCTGTGTCTCAGGAGTCGCTAAACAACTCTAGAGCAGTCCATAGCTCTATGGTGAAGATCATACAACGTCCTGGAGCTTCTCAGGCTCAAGGATCCGCCCATCATCCCTCAAGTGTGACTGGGACGAGGTCTTCCTATCCAAGGCCGCACCATGTGGTATCAAAGCCACTTGGGGGTTTAGGGTTTGATGATCCTCAACTAGGATCACGAATTCCATCATCTATCCAGCAATCTTCAATGGTTTCTTACAGAAATCAGGAAGATCAGGCTAAACAACAAGCAACAGGAGAGAGAGTTGCAACCGGCCAGACCTTGATCTTTAGTGAACAACAACTGGATGAACTAGCAGCCGAGATCTTTAACCAAATCATGAGAGAACGTGGCAGCAAGCAAAGGTGGAACAGATCTGACCTAAAAACGTCCAAGGAGAGAAAGCTACTTGCTTTGGATCAGTTGGGGCGCTTGTCTAGGGCTTCACCAGGAGCAAAAGAAAACATCCAGCTAGTTCCTGAGCTATCAGCAAACAAAGTCTGGAAAACAGGAAAACAAACTTCTAAGCCATGCTCACAAACGGCTGAGAAGAAACCTGAGAAGATACCAGAGATTGAACCAGCATTGGCTACTCCTTGTCAAGGAGAACTTGCAGCCAATAAAACAAGTATGAACTTGAAGAGTTTAACTTGACCTTGGGAACCAAGTCGTTAACTTGAAGAGTTTACAATAAAACAAGTATGAACTTGTGAGACATGAGATGGAGCAAAGAAGATAGTGTGGTGTGAAGGATCTTGTGCAAACGAGTATGGAGAAGGCTGTGGACAGCTTCTAAATGTGCAAGAGACTGAGGAACATCATTGAGAAGTCTAAAGAAGACCTTGGGAAGCTTTGGTGAGAAGAAGGGATCAAATGGTCAAGTTGAGGATGAGGTGTACGGATTGTACGGCCTGTACGGATCCGTACGGACCAGACTCGACCCAAAACCAACATTACTCGACCATTTGAGCATAAAAGATGTTTTAAGTCTTGTGCAAAGTTAGGGCACAATGTGTACGGACCAGCTTGATGTTCCTGGCCGTACAACCCTAAAATGCACAAGACTTGGTTCCCAAGTCTTAAGAAGGTTTATTATGGTGAGCAAAGACTTGGGATCCGTGGGAGGCTTGGGCAAGGAGAAAGATGCTCAGAATATACCTTAGGCGAAAAGGAAGAGCTGTCTACTTTCCAGAAAGGAAGAACCTTATCCAAAAGGTTATCCACTCGCCTAAAAGCAAAGGAAGAGCTCTTTGACAGCCTGTCCCAAGCATGTGAGCATTCTCAGCCTAGTATTTCAAACCAGGCGCCAAGACTCTTGTTGACTCCACATGCTTAGTCTCCTTAGGGTTTTAAACGAGTTTAGCCTCTCCATTTCTCTATATATATTGTATCTCTGTCAAGTGTAAAGATTCAAGGGAGTAAGGGGGAAAACACCTCTCCACTTCAGAAATAAAGCTTGTTGTGTTCTTGATTCGAATCCCTCTCAAGTCTACCCCTTTCTTAGTCTTTTAATCTCTCTTAGTCTCTCTTAGTCTCTGATTCTGATTCAAGTTCACACAAGTAAACCAGAACCCTTTCTCTTCATCATCTCGTGTTCATCCTTGCCTTAGAGGCTTGTTCATCACACACAAACCCAAATTCACATACTCTGGTGAAAATCCAACATGGTATCAGAGCCAGGTTCATCAGAACTTGGTGTCTAGCTTCCGCAAAGATCAAGGCTTTCTCTCCTGCCATCAAAACCCAGAAAGGAGCTTCCTTTCCTGCTGGTTCATCCTCTGCAAGAAGGTGTTCATCCGCAAACCCAGAAGCTGTTCTTGAAGTCCCATTCTCTCTCATACCGTCCAGAAGAAAGGAGAGCCTCGAATCCAGGAGTTATGGAGTGGATTAGCTACCCTCTTCATCAAATCAAGTCCAAGGCGTGTTCTTATTCAAAGACCAGGAAGAAAGGTGAAAGCTTTCACCTGGTTACTGGTGGGGGCGACCAAAGTATGAAGAAAGGTGGGGACTTTGGGCATGGAGTGTCCAAGGGAAGGTCCATGGAGGAAGGAGGTGTTGGGTCGCAACCAAGAGCTCCTGATCTTGCCATGAATCAAAGGTGTTCAAGGAACTAACACTAGTTCCTTGTTTGTAAGAACCTACTGTCCCTTGTTATAAAGCTTGATCCTTTATGAACTGAATGTGTTGTGTGATGTGTTTGAGACTTGAGGATGTGTTAAGATTGCTAGATATGAATGTTTAGAATCTATCCCAAGATTTTTAGATGACTCGTTTTGAATGGTTGAGTGTTTTAAAGTGCTTACTCCAGTTCTAAATGTTGCTTGACATGATATTAGATAGCATGTTCTGAATCTGCTTGCATACATGAATAGAAGCTGATTAAAGTGAAGCACTTGGGTCTGGTGTTTGGAAATGACATTGATGCTTAGTCTCTGTTCTTATGAATGTCTTGCTAGGATGATAGATAGTTGTATCTAATCCGGTTTGCATTCATGAAGTAAATAGGTTAAGGCTGTTGCATACTCTTGTCATTGGGGCTGCCTTAAGGTTGAGACACCTAGAATGATGTCTAAGGGTCGTTTAAGGCAGGGAATGTTTGCCTAAGTGCTTTGTGATAGCATTTAGAGAGTGGTAAGCTTGCATTAGATGGATCTCAATGATGATGAGATGCTGTCTAAGTGCAAAGCTTGTGACATTGGTGATCAAACTTGATGATTAGTCAAGGTTTGATCCCAATGCAAGAATGTCTTATCTTATTTGGAGTTTGAGTGTTGTTTCAGGTTCACATGGAGTGTCTCTTGTTCAACACCAATCCGGAACAAGAGGAAGGCTTGGTCCATTGTGTGGAGCAATGGGAAGGTTCTTGGTGTAGTAGCCGGTTATAAGAAGCGTAGACCATGAAGGTTGTTGAGCTCCTGATTCAAGGCACACAAGAAGAGAAGGTCATCACTGAAGCTTGAGGAGGCCGGTGACCTGAAGGGTACTTGAAGCTAAAGACATGGAGGTGGACCAGTGGTTTAAGCGCAGCTGTTGGGGTGGTTTGCTCCTGGTTTGGATGCTTATTCAGGCTCACTTTCAAGCTTGAAACTAGACTCAATTCAAGCTTGAGGTGGGGACTTGAGTGAGCTACCTGATGATCTAAGTTCAAGACCTGGTTCCTCCTCACCATTGCACCAGGAATAGAAGATGGAGCCATCCGGGTTTAGACATTGGCGAGTCTAGACAAGAGAGTGGTCAGAGCACTCTTGGCTGTGTGAAGAAGAAGGTGACTCTACAATGCGGCTTCTGAAGTGAGGTGGTTGAAGAGTTAGCTGAGGTACC
>CAJHQP010009974.1:0-20291 GCA_905132765.1 Moricandia arvensis
TTCTCAATATTTTTCTCTCGACTTTTGGCCTCAAAATCATCCTTAATCTCTCATATTTCCTAATCCCCAAATCATGTAAGGTAATCCCATTTCCCTATTCTTATTTAGTTGTTTTTTGACGGATCTTGGGAGTTAAGCCTTTATGGATTTTAGTTTCAATTGATTGCTCTCTCCTGGCTTCACGCCAATGGATATTTTAGGATTAGATCTTAGATTGTGTTTGTTAGGTCTTGTGGATCCCTCCATCACTCTCGCTCGTCTCTCTCTTGTGAATGTTAGTTTATTTTCTTGTTTTTTTGGAAATTTTAAAGTTAAAAGATTTATATAAAAGTTTCTTTAAAAAAACGTTTTCTTATAACTTATAACATATATATACATATTTAAAAACGTTTTTCCTAAATAATTATATATACTTTTAAACAACATTTTTTTAAAACACACGTTTTTCAATATATTATACATATTTTCAAAAGCATTTTTCAAAAAGGTTAGTTGTCATTTTAAAAACGGTTTATATAACACTTTTTTTAAAAACGTTTAAATAATAATCTCATACATATTTTAAAAAACATTTCTTAAAAAACGGTTACTTTTTATTTCATACAAAAATGCCTTATATATCCACATTTTTCAAAAGTTTTTTTAAAGAACGTTTTCTTAATAATTATCTTAATGACTTTAAAACATCCTTCTACAACAACACGTCCACCCTCTCTCACTTTATCCAAACAAAGCGTTTTATAATCATTTTAAAAACATATTTGTTAAAAATCATTTTCTAAAATAATTATGCACTATTTTTTAAAACCTGTCACCCTGGTATTATAGATAACTAGATATATCTTCGGCTCATAATGGAGCAACCAGTCGGCTGAGATGACGGCATCACCCCTCCGAGAGAGATGGCTGAGATGCACGGCATACTCGCAGAGCAGACTGGCTGAGATGACCGGCCTACTCGACGCAGGAAGTGGCGGAGACAAGGAGGTTAAACCAGGAACTTATGAAGAAGATGAAACGACATCGTTTTTAGAAGGTTTTAGTGTTTCTTTTTAAATTTCATCGACACTCTCCTCGAATATTTTTTTTAATTTGTAAAACTTTAAAATTTCTATAATCATATTTTTGTTTAAATTTCCTATATTTAAGTTTTAAAATATTTTTTAAATAATTCACTTAAATAAATTTAAAAACAAAACATACTTAAAAAACAATTTTTCCACCACATCACACTCACGCCGCAAATCTCGACGTGCATTGCACCGACTATTTATTTGAGTCTCGTCGGGGAATCAATCCTGAGTTCGGAGAGCTGGATTTCTTTCGCAGGGGAATTTCCCGACGGCTTTCTTTCCGTTTGCGCGACGAATTTAAGAATTTTCCACGAGACTTTGGCTTTATGTCCGTTTACCAGGCCATTGAGATAAGTGTCTGAATGGTTTTGTCGTTCTAATTACGAGAGTTAGGTAATTTCCGGACGTGAGTCTTAGTAAGAGAATTATTTCAGACGAAATTTTTTCCGATCTGGCATTGTCCCCGACGGAAGTCTTTCTAGATGGGCTAGGAGAATTTTGAGCTTATCGGAATGCTGAAGGCTGGAAGATTTGTTGTCGAGTCCGTATAGGAAATTCTCGCTAGGCACAGGTTTCTCCCACATGAGGATATTCTTGCCAAAAAATCGTAAATGCCATCGTCTAGAAATTTCCCGACTCTGTATGCCTCGCTGACGCACATTTGAGTGTGATACGCAACAACAAGGTATTAATAGTAACTCAGATCCTCCATGGGTGATATGGCCTAAACACTGTTTGTTTGGTAGATTCCATATAATTGCTGCCCCTCCAAGTGTAAAGTACGTATCCACTGTGGATTTTAGTTTTTAGAATCTGATGTCCAGTTAGCATCACCTGTCTTAAAACTGCTCCGTGAAACGCGATTATTTTGCTGAAAACGGAAAGCACTTAATACTCTTTGGTGTAACGCGGTTAATTAAGTACTCTTGTTATATACCTTACTAAGTGTGTTATGGACATGGATTACTGTATATGCGACTAAGTACGTTTTATTGGGCATGCGCTAAGAGTCTGTTCTAGTGCAATTGGTCAAGTACATGAGAACCTTCCAATCAATCGTATACTCTTTTGTGAAACCGCTTCAACCTTAATTCTTTGTCAAGTAATTTGGATCTAACGGAGTTTTTGTCCATACTATAGAGTAGTTTTTTAAATTCTCTATTATTGTTGAGCATAATTGGTTTGGGTTACAGACTAATTTACATTAAATTTTCTTGTAATTTTCTACCCGAGGAACAACATCTGCTAATCCCATATTTTCATTCTCAAATTTTCCTTTGACGTTTTTGGTGAAATTGATTGATTATTATTGCTTCCAATAATCGAAGCATATCATCTACATATAAACATAGCAAAACTAATGGCATTTTTGGTAGTTTTGTAGTATATACATTTATCACATTCGTTATATTTTGAAAGTATTTGACATCAATTACATTATCAAAATTTGCATGCATTGTTTAGGAGCTTGTTTAAGTCCAAAAGTGTATTTACAAGTCTACATTCTTTGTTTTCTTGTCCAGGAATAACAAAGCCTTCAGGTTGTTTCATTAATTTCCTCTTCTACGAAGTTACCATTTAGGAAATGCGGTTTACATCCATTTGAATAAATTTCTAATTCTAAAGCTGCGATAGTATCATTAGCATTTAGCCTATTGATGTTTATTTCTCGTAACTGGAGATAAAGTGTCAAAATAGTTCAATGCCTTCTTTCTGTCGAATCCTTGAACTACAAGTCTCTTTGTGTAAACCAGGTGTTCCCATCAGAGTAAATAATATAAAAATTAAAATACAGAAATATATAAACATAAATATAAAACAAGATAAGATATAAAATAAAAAGAAATAATAAATAATGCATGCATAGAACAATACTTTTGACAGCTAAATATAAAATAATAAAACGCGGTGAAAAATAGAGAAAACACAAAAAAAATATAGTAATTTAAGAGAAGAAGAGAGCATATAATATAGAATAATACACCTAAAAGAATATAATTATAATAAATATTAATAGCATAATAATATAAAAATAAATATATAATAAATAAATATATAATATATAATAGATATAACTATACATTAAGCAAAAAATATAGAACAACTACAGAATATTATCTTAAAGAGTTCATATTATGAACCTTGTATTATATCCAACAAATGAAGAAAAATATATAAGAATATAAAAATATAATAGATAAAATATAAAAAAGAGATAAAAATAATAAAAATATGAGATAAAGAAAAATAAAAGAAATAATATATAGAAAACATAAAAATGCCAAAAATATAAATAATAAACAGAATAAAACATAATAGATAAATAAATATAAATAAAAAAATAATATAAATAGAGAAAAAATAAAAAAAAAAAAAAAAAAAAAAAAAAAAAAAGAGAGAGATAATAAAGAACAAAAAACCACACACTTTGAGGTATTTATACGAAGTAAATTACCTTTCCATAGTTCAATATGGAGTTTTCCAGTTACTTGTGTGGAATTTTTGTTGAGGATTTATATTAGTGGTAAACAACGCTTCCCCCCCCCCCCCACATGTTCTGGGGTAACCCAGATTCCTGCAACATTGCATTCATCATCTCTTTTAGAGTTCAATTTTTGCGTTCAGCAACTCCATTAGATTCTGGTGAATAAGGAGTTGTAGTTGATGAATTATTCCATGTTCTTTACAAAATGCATTAAATGGACCATCATACTCTCCTCTTCTATCGCTTCTAACTATTTTAATAGTTGTTTTAAACTGATTTTCAACCTGCAAGTTTAATTCTTTGAATTTTTCTAAGGTTTCATCTGTGCTATGTAATAAATATACATAACAATATTTTGTGCAGTCGTCTATGAAAGTCACAAAGTATTTTTTTCTTCACCAGTAGTTTGTATGTATTTTAAGTCACATAAATCTGTGTGAATTAAATCTAGAGGTTTGTTAGTTCTTTCAACACAAGGTGAGGGTATTTTTTGTGAAGCTTAGCCTGTACGCATACTTCACATTTTTTTACTTGTTTTGCATTTTGGGATTAATTTTTGATTCATTAATCTGTTGTATCGATTTGTAGTTTACATGGCCTAATCTTTCATGTCATATATTAAAAGACTCAACCAAATAAGCAACTGGCTCTTCTTATTCAATTAAAACATTTGGAGCTACAATTTTCGGAAGGACTGTCCATTACATTCATCTTGACCAGTCCATCCTTAACATACCTTTTTCCCAAATACATCTCATTCTTCCTAATCACGAGCTTGTCCGCCTCAAGAGTTGTGGCGAATCCATTCTTGCTGAGCAAGGTTCCAGAGACCAAGTTCTTCCTCATGTCAGGCACATGCTTCACATTCTACAGAGTGACTTCACGTCCAGATGTCATCTTCGGAACCACCTTGCCGCGGCCTTCAATCTTGGAGACTGCAGCGTTCCCCATGAACAGCTTCTCGTGAGTCTTGCTTTTCTAATAGGTGTTGAACATCACCATATCAGTGCAAATGTGGGTGGGTGGCACCAGTGTCATACCACCATTCTTTAGGGTTATTGCTTTCAACCATGTTGACTTAAATCACCAGTGCAACGACATCTTTTTCAGTGAGATTCGCCTGAGCCTTCTCATCTCTGATCTTGCTGCGACACTCAGTAGTCATGTGACCAACTTTGGTGGCAGAAGTGACATTTTCCTTGAATTTCTCTACATTTGCCTTGATCTCAATGCCCTTGCTTCTTGAAGTTTGGACCAGAAGCCTTCAAATTTGCAGCTTTTTTGAAAGGTTTTGCAGGAGATCGGGCAATTGCCTTTCCTTTACCTTTCATTTCAGCCACGTTGACACTATGCTCTTTAGCTTGGAGCATCTTGTCATCATTTCGGTTTCTGGCTTCCATCTGAAGCCTCTGAATGAGATCTTCGAGTCTCATCTTCTTCTTTTTGTGCTTCAGATAGTTCTTGAATTCTGCATAGCTTTGGATGAAGCTTTTGGATGAAGCTGAGAGTTGTGAATGTCTCACAGATAGACATTTTTTTCAAGCAGCAATTTCATGGCAAATGAGCTGAAACGCTTCCAGCTGCTCCGTTCAGTCGTGGTTTTGCAAAGATATATTTGGAATGTGTTATTATTACCTATGCACCTCTGTATAACTATTGAGCTCTCTCGATTAATACCTTTGCAGCTTTCCAAAATTTGTTTAAAATGCTGACATATTACAAAACATGAAATTGAGTTCCTTAGCACCCGGAAGATGACGATTCTTCATACGAACACACGTTGAGCAACTAAAGCTGGTCATATTTGGTAATATTATGTCTGCACATTTGAAATTAACAAATCACTGTTGTTTAATCCTTATCTCAATAGAAAATCTTGTGTCTGTCATGTAGGTTGCAGGTGTTGAGAACCCAGAGGAAAGCCATCTCCCACAGTTCATCGACATTGTGGGCCTACATACACTTCCAGTTAATGTTGTCACCCTTACAATTTTACTTCCAATCATAAGACGTTTACCAATCTCTCGCATTTTCAACGAACGTCAGCGTCTTCCTATCCCGACGTTATTGATGTGTAAGTTTCTAACATAGCAACTCGAGTCTTATTTGTTGACCATAAAGATAACCACAATGGTTCTGTCATAAAAGGGAGGCAACGGTGGATCTGGTGACGATATGCTTGGAGTGGCGGTCAGTGACTTCCAAACCAGCGTTGATTGACTGACAACGCAGCTGACTCGACTGGTGGCCCAAGTGTAGGTGGTTAAATCACCCACCAAGATTTGCTCCCCACCTGGCTTCAACGCAACCAAGAAAGTCCCGCATGGCTTAAGATCCGAGAGGATTCCACTTTTTTCCACAACCCCAGCTTTTAAAATAATCAATAGCAGCTGTTTTCTTTCTTTTTTTTTCTTTTCGTCCCCACATAGCTTTAAACGTGTTTTCACCATGTCTCAGTTACTTTAATATAATTTATTTCAAGCTCATAAAATTTCTGGTCCCTCAAATGTGTCCAATTTTATTAATGTAACGACTCTTTGCTTTGTTTGGCGTCGACTTGAATTCATGTTAGGCTCCGACTTTAAATATCCAATATGTCATGCGTTAAAAATATGTATACATATACGTTAACATCTTGAATCACCAAGAGGGCTTATTATAACTTGGCTAAGTTGTGATCTTACAAATTTAGCAGTGTGGTATGCTTTCTCTTTGGACAGCAATTCAACACAGAAGCTGCAACACAACACAATTTCCAGAATAAGGAAAAATGCACTTTCCTCTGCATTCTTAAGGAAAAAGATGATTATGTAAATTTAATACGTATACAATACTTTAATCTTATTTTTTAAACCGGCTTCCCTTAAACTTTGATCTCCACCTGCAACTAAATACCCATTCTACCACAATATATTACGGACTTCAAGAGCTTATTGTAAACCACCGGAGGCAATGGTATCTGAGGGCAACATGAATGCCCACTAGGCTCAAAATGAGGTATTTTAATGCCAATAAACAGAATGTGATTAATTTTTACAAGAAAAAAATACAATTATTTACAAAACATAATTAGTGAAACACTAAAATTAAAAAACTACTTTATAAATTGAAAATCTAATAGAAACTGAAACAAACATATGTTGTAAAACATCATTTGGTGTAACATAATATATACTAATTATTATTTATGACATTATTGACACTATTAAATATTACATTAAAGTATAACTTTTATAATGTTATCACAATACATTTGATTTAGATTGGAAGTTATTATCGTGAGAAAATTAGTTATTGTAATAATATTAAAATCTGATACTCTTAGAAATAAAAAAAATATTAGTTATTTTTACTTTAGATTTTCTTTAACTATATTAAAATGATATAGAAATCAAATAGGGAAAATATAAATCATTACATTTTAATTTTTAATATTAAATTTTGTTTTCGCTAACAAAAACAATATTAATTGTTTTTTTGTAAATCAAACCAACAAAATTTTATAAATTTATAATTTTATAAAATTTATAATTTTTTATCTTACAATAAAAACATATTATATTTAATATAAATTAAACTTATATTTTATATTTTTATAAAATTAAAATATATTTTAATATAAAATAGTTTTGGTGTAAACTCTCCCGTCCGTAGGGCGGGCCAACCCCTAGTACTTAATAAAATAAGGGTCAAAAGCATGAGCTTCCTTTGCTTTGCCCAAGTCCGCCTGCTGGTCACCAGGTCACCGACAAGTTGACTTCGGCTCTATTTCATTTTCTGCTTTTCAATGTCAGACTCCAGATATTCTATGTATATATAACCATTGTGCTTTTCATTTTTTGCTCTGGTTCATGGTATAGGACATAGGCCTAGGGCGTTCGGATCTTCGGATTGGTTCCTTTCGGATCCGTATCTTTTGGATCCAAAATTTTAGACCCAATAAATACTTGTAACTTTTAGTTTGGGTTCGGATCGATTCTTTTTCGGATTAGGATCGGTTGGGATTTATAATTAAAATACCTATAAATATCCATAATATTCGGATCAGTTTTGGATCCATGTCAGGTTTGGGTAATTAGGATATAAAAAGTACACGAAATATCCAAATTTCATCAAATTTAGTCACTTTTGTCATATATATCTATATTTTGACAAAATAACTTTAAAAGGCTATTAATAACTAAATAAAACATTTTTAAATTTTAAATTTTATATTTAAAATTTTATATTACTTGAAAATGTTATAGAAATAATAACAAAGATTGTTAAAAAAATATTTCAACTAAATTATAAATAAAATATAGAAACTAGAACACAAAAAAATCATAATTTTGGATATTCATGTTATTAAGTCAAATATGAATCAAGCAAAAATCTATTTAGATCAGTTTTTTCGAGTAAAATTTTTTGGACTCAATAGATACTTGTAAACTTTTAGTTCAGTTTCAGATTGGGTATTTTTGGGTCGGTTCCGATTCGGATAGGTAAAATTGCTCAGGCCTAATAGGTCATAATGAAACAAAGGCAGCAAGAAAGCGAAAGATTTGAGGAATCTTGCTTGCTTAAAATGTATTGAGTAATTTTAGAACAAGAAGATATAGCCAAATAGATTCTACCAATCGAATCAAACGACTTAGCAAAAAACATAGACAGAGTTTCAGTCGAGGTTATATTACAGAGGCAGGAGAGAGTCTTTATGCCATCTAAATAGACTTCCATGGTTATGGTTTCTCAACGAGCTTCGTATTGAACAACTGCAAGAGAATCAACAACCATATAAGTAGGCGGAAAGTGATAGATTAGTGTTTTGTGAGATACAACACATAATATCAGTGTCATAACATGACAACAAGACCACAAAAGATTACTACACGTAATGTCTTGATCGAGATGAACTCTCTTACCTCTACGGGTACGCTTCTTGTAGAGAATACGGTATCCACACTCCCTGCACTGAATCACATCCCCAGACTTCAAAGTGTTCTCTTGTCCACAATCTTCAAACCCCAAAAACCATTCAGACAATTAAAAAAAAAAAAACAAGTTTAGCAAAGATTAAATGTCAATTAATCAGAAATTTTCATCTGGGTTTATTGATTGTATAAATGTCAGATTGATTTATGCCTCCTAACTAAGGCCAATTATGAAAAGTAAAATAGGTTCATAAGGCTACTCAAAAGAGCCAAAAAAAAAAACTCTTCTTGTATGACAAAGAAGAAAGCTACCATCTTTAACTGAGCTTTACCTCCGCAGACGTAAGTAACTGGTTCGGGCTGTTGATCCATGCTATCGACTTAGAATCTGATTGATTCAACACATAAACTGAACTGAGTCAGGATTTGCATAATCGAATTTAGACAAAGAAATCTCTTACCAAACAAAAAAAAAACAACGCTAGGGTTTATGCTGTGGTTACAAACACGAGCGGAGCGGCGAGTAAAGTGAATCCAGGCAGCGAGAGATTGTATATAATGGCGTATCTGCTTTGATCATTGACCCATACGTATGGGCTTTTTTATTAAAGCTAACTGTAATATGGGGCTTCTAATCAAGGCCCCTTCAGCTTATAACCAAGGCCCATATAAGGTTTCAAAATACTAGCCAAGTCTCTACGGTCACTATAGAATCTAATCTATTGTACTATTTTTATCAACTTACAAATAGTCTAGGTTGGACCATTGCATTTAATTAACTTTCATATTATTTTTACTTTTACCTAATTTAATTATTATTAAATATATACATTAGTCTAAAATTGAGGAACTACATAACTAATCTATTATTTTTTTAAAATAATAAATTCAGTTTATATTAACACTAAGTTTGAATAACTAATCAATTATATTTTATTTACTAATATAAAAAAAAATTATATATGCCAATAAATCCGTATAAATATAAAATTTTACTTAATACAAATGCAAGAAATAAATTCTTCAAAAGTTTCACCAAATACATAATATCTCTTATAAAATAGAGTATTAAAATTATATATATACATATATAATATATATGATAAATAAATATTAATAATTAGTTACTATGAATATTTAATGATATAATGAAACATATTATTATTGATTATTCCAACAAACATGTAAAATCTTTATCAAAAATAAAATTAATTGAAAAATATAAAACACACTTTAAGTTAGGCTTGGGCCTTGGAATACATGTTATATAATTTGAATTTTGGTTCTGATTTATATCATAATCATATATCTTATTCTGGTAAATTTGTAAGTACAGATCGAATTCAGATATAACGTATTGGTTTTGGTTCTAATTTGTACCACATCCTAAAATTCATAAAGTAACCATATATCATTCATATTTGGGTTATATTAGTTCGGTTTAGATATATCTAAAGTTAAAATCTAAAATTTAAAAACATAACATAAAAGTAAGTAATTATTTACATAAAATTAAATATTTAAATTATTTATTTAAAAATTAATACTTATTTTAGATATCATTTCAAAAATACAGAATTGAATATTTGAGTACATATTATATTTGTAATTATTTAGACATCATACAGTTTTCTTAGATTTTTTCGAGTTTTTAGCTTTTGGTTACCCATTCGGGTTCGGCTAATAACACTTCGGGTTCGTATATCTTTTTGTATCACCTTACAAGACCCATTATGGTATTTCTGACATTTTGGACTGGGTATGTACGGATTATATTTTTGGTTTGGGTTCGGTTTGAATTTTTCGGGTTATATATTTTATGCTCAAATATACTTCAAATAAAAAAATGTCTAAATATACTTCAACTAAAGAAAAATATAATTATAATAAATTTCATCGAAAAATCATCCGCGCTTTTAGCGCGGGTTAAAATCTAGTTTAATCTATTAATTTAGAGTATTATTTCACTTTTAATTTTGGAATTTTATGATTTAAAATAATTTTTATTTTAGATAAAAGAGATACCCTAGAGTATCCATTAAAAAAAATTTCACAAAAATAACTTCCAAAAATAAATAATCCAAATTAGATTTTATTAAAATGATATAAATATACACATATACTCATTGGGTTAATTAATTTATACTTATGGTTTAGAGTTATTGGAGTGAGACTTTGGAGTTGAGGTTTTAAAAATAAAAATTAAATAAAAAGTCTATTTCAATCATTTTTTTTTCTTGAAAGCTATTTGTGTGAAAAATAAAATTAAAATGTCTATTTGAGAGATTTTTCCTTTAGATAATGATAATTATCAAATCAATGAAATTTCTTTTTACTTCTAAAATTTATGATTTACAATATTTTGTGGATAATGCAATATAAACTATTTTAGATAATGATAGTTATCATAATTTTTTTTTAAAAAATTATGGTTAATTATATATTATTAAATATAACTATTCATTAAGGTTTAATAAAGATTTTACCGATATCATTTTTACGTGAAAAATTATAGATGAAAAATCATTTTGCAAACAGTAGCATAGATAATACCTAAAATAATAAAATTAAAATTATTATTAAATAAATTTTAAAAGTAAAAATTTATGTATCATTCTTTTCATATTTGAGTATGTTTCTCTATTAAATTATTTAAAGGTAAGAAATTTTGTACTATATATTACAAGAGTGTATTTATGTAAATTAGTATTGAATGATGACGAAGTAAATAATAGTAACTTATTTTTAACTATTATATATTAACTAAGTTTAAGATGACATAGGAACAAATAGTACTGGAGATTATACAATATAATTTTTTAAAATAACATATTTAATTACATTATCGTAAAAATAAAATATTATAATTATAAAAATAAAATAAAAATTTATCCGTGCGGGTTCATGGCTCAAATCTCCCATTACCATATTTCTTGAACCTAAACTAAAAATCACACATTAACCAGAACTAAACCAAAAATAAAAAAAATATAAATATCAAACCGAAAATCAAATCTTCATACCTAAACATATTAACAAATAGACACATTAATAAATTTATCAACAAAATGCGCGTTTTGCAAGCACATAATCTAGTTGTACATTAAAACTACAATTGTAACTAGACCTTGACCTGCGCGACCGTGACGGGTAATTGATTTTCTGTTTATTTTTGTATTTTGTACTAAATGATGTATTTGTAATATTTGTGTGTCTTAAATCCATGATTTTGTGTGTAAACTATCTATTGTATGTCTAATAATCGATATTATTAGATTTTTGATCCGCCGCATGTATTAGTTTTGATATTTATTTTTCATAAATTAGTGTTTATATATTTAGATTTGTTCACCATATAATTAATTGTACTCAAAGACCCGGGCTGAATTGGGTAATATGATTATTTTTGGTACAAATCTATATTGGTTATTTGAATATTTTAGCTTTATATACATCAGAATCGAACTCATCCTAACTTGTAATCCAACTCGCAACCTACACATAAATTTATAATATTTAAGCAGGACCTAATTTGAAAATCCAAAAAAATGATATCTGAAAGTAATAGTTTCCATATTTAACAAAAAATGACAAACAAGTAATAGTTTCCATATTAATAGCTGATTTTGTAACTTAACAAAATGACTATATTAGCTTAACCCACACAAGTAATAGTTTTCCATATTTAATATGTAGGATATTAAATATATTATGTTTTTATTAATAGAAAATATTATGTTTTGATTTTGTATTTATTGATTTGGTTTTGTTTATAAGTTAGATAATATGATGTATTTTTTTATGGAAACAAACATTAATCTAAACTAAAAATATAGTATCAAAATAGGTAATTTAGTTTAATTCTCAGTGGCATAGAAGTGTAAATAAATTTAAAAATTAAGAGACATTTTTAATGGGTACTTGTGTTTAATAAGTATTAGATATCCACTCAATTTTGTCTTCCAGATATTTGTTCATCTAATTTTCTTTTCGTGGTACATGATTTCGATCCGGTGTAGTAGATCTAGGTGCTTTAACAGAATGCTTTTGTATATTTATCTTCTTTATGTTGTTTTCACTTTATTACCAAGATAGTTTGACTAATGAGACTGGTCGATGCATAGTTGGCTACACTGCGAAGATTGATAATGTAGTTTTTTTTAATTTCCATAAGTATATATGGTCAAATGTAGGAGACATAAAAGGCAAAAGTAACCAATATATTACAGAATCACATGATTAAATACAGAGAAGAAAAAAAGAAACTTTATGTGAAGAAAAGATTAAAGGAAACATGACAAAGTGTTTTATTTGGTGAAAAAACTGGCTCCGGACATGAAAGCATGCTTATCTCGGTTCGAATTTGATCTGGTTTTTCAGGGGTTTTGAGGTTTTTTTTATACAACTACCTATATCATATTTAAGTTTATATATATTTAGGATCGGGTTCGTTTAATAATTTTTTTGAGTTTTGGTATTATAAGACCTATTTTGGATCCAACTTACTATAGCCTTCAGCTAACGATACTTCGGTTCAGTAATATTTTATTAGATAGAATCCATAACAAATCCATACTTATATCATGTTTATTTCCTAATATTTTTGGGTTTAGGTACTTTGGTATCATGTCAAAATAAACATAGGGGGTGTATTGGACTGGGGATTTTAGAGAGTTTTGGAGTGTTTTAATTTTAGAGAATGATTAATGCAAGTCTTTTAACAAGAGGTTCTTATTTTCTTAAGAGACTGTTTCTTAATTTAACTAAGAAAACTTAAGAACCATCTCTTAAATAAGAGACATAAGAGACGTCTTTTATCTGGAAAAATGTAAAAAAAAAAAAAAAAAGGTCAAAAAAATTAAGAACTCCATCTTAAGAGACCCGGGTTAAAGATGGCCTTAGTGGACTTTAGGTGAGTTTTGAAGTTATTTCAGATAATGTTTAAAATTAAAATAAAATATATAGGTGATTTGAAAAAATATTTTCTACAAAGTTTAGTGATTTATTAGATGCGGGTCTTGTAATCAATTCATTCATATTTGCCACACATGTCCTGTAATCACACTCAATATTCATAAATATCACATGACTTATATTGGCAAAATTTGAGTTACTGTAAAAGCTTAATCTTAAGCAAATAACTAGAGTACACAATCTCTCGTGTTGTGCCTAAGCGATGGAGAAGCAAAAAGTAAAGACAAAGCGAGGAAAAGAGAGAAGTTAAAAATTGAAAATCTTCTCGATTCTGAAACCAGAACTTGATCTGTCTTGGAGCTAAACTCAATTCTCTGCTAAATTGCAACCTCTATTTTTCATTTGGATTTTGAAACTCATTGAAATCTCCGCAAACAAAAATAAATACCATAAAAGGAACAATTTGGACACAGATTAAAGAGCTTAAACGTGTACTTCTAAACCAAATACCGTACAAGGCTGATATATTTGCTCACTGGATGTAATCACTGTTTATTAGATACTGGTTTATTGTGGTTAAGTGTTAACCATCCTGGTTCAGTCTCCTTTAGCTTAATCATGAGTATTTAAACATGTTGTAACTAACTTTGGAAGATTAACGAATTGATTCTCTTACTTCAATATGGTATCAGAGCCAAACATGTGACGATTCTCTCTTCTCGTTCCTCATGAGTTCTTCCATTCAACAGATGCTTCTTCATCTTTCTTGAAGATCTGATTGTTTTCGAGCTCGAGATCGTCTTCTTCGTGTTACCTGTTCTTCGTTCTTCTTCTTTCTGTTTACTGAGAATCTTGTGTTTCTTGTTTCTCCGTCAGCTCCCTCTTTCTTTGGTTCGTTCGCGATGAGTTCTACTCAAACCTCCGCGACGTCGTTCTCCGATTTGTCGAGAAATCCGTACTATCTCCATAGCTCCGATCACGCTGGTCTCGTTTTGGTCTCCGATCGTCTCACCTCTGGATCCGAGTTCCATTCATGGCGTCGTTCGATTCGCATGGCTCTCAATGTTCGTAATAAACTCGGTTTCATCGACGGTACAATCTCTAAACCTGCTGATAGTCATAGAGATTCAGGATCTTGGTCTAGATGCAATGATATGGTTGCTACTTGGTTGATGAATTCTGTTTCCAAGAAGATAGGGCAGAGTCTATTGTTTATGTCTACTGCTGAATCGATCTGGAAAAATTTACTTTCTCGTTTCAAACAAGATGATGCACGCTACGAGTCTACGAGATTGTGAGCAGCAGTTAAGTTCGATTGCAACAGGGCTCAATGGATGTTAGTACCTATTATACTGCCTTGGTTTACTCTTTGGGGAAGAGCACAAGGAATATGTTGAATTGCCTGTATGTTCTTGCGGAAAATGTGAATGTAATGCAGGCAGGATTGTGGGAGAAAATTCGACAGCGAAGCAGAGTGACGAAGTTCTTGATGGGGCTTAATGACACATATGAATCTACTCGTCGTCACAGTTCTTGATTGTTGAAACCAATACCATCCATTGAAGATGTGTTCAATCTAGCTAACGCAAGATGAACGTCAATATGTGTTATTAAGCGACCTCAGCATCACACTCCTGTCTTTCAAGGCTTCTGCTGTCGGTTCCGGGTCTTGATCACTCAGTGTTTGCTGAGACGCATAACAACTCTAGCTATCGTCCTAAAGCAACGACCACTATGCACTTATTGTGGTCAGCTTGGCATATTGTAGACAAATGCTTCCGTCTTCATGGATATCCTCCTGGTGCACAAGAATCATAAGGCTCCTCCTACTGGCCATGGGGCATACCCCTCCTACTGGTCCTAGCTCCACGAGGACAACACAATTATAATCCACGACCAGCTTCACAGCAACCATCCTCCGTACATTCCACAGCAGCAAACCAATGCTGTGGCTCAGGCTTGTTCTTCTGCTGCATCGTCTGTTCCTGGTACGATGGATGGCCTCCAACGTTCAGTCTATACTTCAGCAGCTACAGGCTTTTATCATCCTTCTGTGAATGTGATTTCAAGTCAGCAGTCTTCTCATCACTGAAACGGGATACATGGCACCTCAATCCACCTCTGGTATTGCTCATTTCTTTCTCATAGCCTAAACTTCCATCAGTAATCATCTTACCTTTCAAAATCAATGCCTTTCTACAATTTCCCAATCGATTACTAGTGATGCTTGGATAATTGACAGTGGAGCCACCACACATGTCTGCTCAGATCTTTCACTATTTAGTGATACTAAATCTGTGCTTGGTGTTACAGTCTCTCTTCCTAATGGGGTTCATGAACCAATCACGCATATAGCAACTGTACATATTTCATCTTCTCTTGTGTTACATAATGTGCTTCATGTTCCTTCTTTTCGTTTCAATTTTGATTAGTGTGTGCACTCTTCTTCGTGATAGTAAAATTTCTGCTCATTTCTACCTAACTTTTGCTTCTTACAGGAAGTCTATTCAGGGCTTGATGATTGGTAGAGGGTCTCTCCGTTCACAATCTCTACGTTCTTGACCATGATAACAATGCTTCTTTGTCTTTCCTGTGGATCTTGCGAGTGATGGGAATCTATGGCACCAACGCCTTGGACATCCATCTGCTTCCAAGTTAAAGCATTGGCTGGTATCTTACATATTCCCTGAGTTCTAGTTTCAATACATATTAAGTCACTGTCCTGTTTGTCTTTAGCTAAACAAAAGCGTTTATCGTTTGATTCTAGTACTACTGTGTCTGTTGCAACCCTTTTGATCTGATTCACTTAGATGTTTGGGGTCCTTTTTCATTGGCATCAGTTGAGGGTTATAGATACTTCCTTACCATAGTAGATGATTGTACTCGGGTTACATGGACATACATGATGCGTAATAAAAATGATGTTGTTTACTTTCTTTCCTGAGTTCGTTGTTTATGTTTCTACTCAATACAATGCTCAGATTGAGTTATTCGTAGTGACAATGCACCTAAGAACTATCCTTTACTCAGCTTGTTTAACAAACATGGTATGCTTCATCAGTTTTCTTGTGCATATACGCCTCAACAAAATTCGATTGTAGAACGTAAGCATCAACATATTTAAACGTTGCCCGACTTTACTTTTCAATCGCATGTTCCCGATTAGCTTACTGGAGTGACTGTGTTTGTACTGCCGTCTATCTCATTAATCGAACTCCGCTCTTGTTGACTTAGGTAACAAGACTCCATACGAGCTTTTGACAAAGAAACTTCCTGATTTTTCACGTTTGAAATCTTTTTGGTTGTCTCTGTTATGTCTCTACTTTGCCTAAGGATCGTCATAAAATTCACTGCTCGTGGCTGATTCATGTGTCTTTCTGGGTTATATGTCTGGTTTTAAAGGTTACAAAGTTTACACCTTGACACTAATAAAATCTCAATCACTAGGAATGTTATTTTTCATGAAAATATATTCCCTTTTACAACTGATCAACATACCACTCCTACTGATATTTTTGATAAAACCATCATGGCCATTACCGTATACCAGTGATTCTTGATGATGTTGTTCCTGTGCATTTAGACTCCCATACATCTCATAATGACCCTGTTTGTTGTGAGACTGTTCCATTAGCACATGTCAAGGAACTCTTCTTGGTGAAAGACCGAGACGTAATGTCAAGGCTCCAAGTTACTTATCCAGTATCACTGTTTCTCTTGCACAAAGTTTCTTTACTCAGACTACCCTTGATTCACTTCTATTCTTCTTTATCTTCTTCACCCTTATCCTCTCTCTTCGTTCTTACATACTCAAATTTCACACCTCTTTATCAATCCTATATCCTCTCCTACTCTCTTGAAACAGAACCAACTTCATTCAAGGAAGCCATGTTATCTCCAAATTTCAAGAAAGGCTACTGATGAAGAGTTGCAGGCTATGGAAGCTAATCATACCTGGTCCGTAGTTTCACTACCTGCAGGGAAGAACGTAGTTGGCTGTAAGTGGGTATATACTATCAAATACCGCGCTGATGGGACTGTTTGAGCGTTATAAGGCTCGACTGTTGCTAGGTTTTACACAACAAGGCAGGTGTTGATTTCACAGACACTTTTTCACCGGTAGCCAAGCTTGCGAGTGTGAAGCTCCTACTGGCTCTTGCTGCGATCCAAGGATGGAGTATATCGCAAATGGATGTCTCCAATGCTTTTTGCATAGTGATCTGGATGAGGAAATATTCATGAGCCTTCCTCAGGGTTATGTTCCTGCTTCTGGTACTCTTCCTCCCAATCCAGTATGTCGGCTACACAAGTCCTTGTATGGGCTTAAACAAGCCTCACGACAATGGTATAACTGTCTCTCTGCTGTCTTTCTTTCTGATGGATTCACTCAATCACCAGCGGACAATACTTTGTTTGTGAAACATAATGGATCTACTTTTGTTGGCGGCTCTTGTCTATGTGGACGATATCATGATTGTTGGCAATGATGATACTGCTATCCAACATCTAAAAGATATTCTTCACCAACACTTCAAGATCAAGGATCTTGGTCCACTCCGGTTTTTTCTTGGCCTGGAGGTTGCTCGTAACGCGGAGGGCATATCACTTTCTCAACGAAAGTATGCGTTGATTCTTTATCGGATGCAGGACTTCTTGCTTGCAAACCCAGTCCTATTCCAATGGATCCTTTGGTCAAGCTGAGCAGTAATACAGGGCTTCCTCTTCCTGATCCGACTCCGTTCCGAGCCTTGATTGGTCGCCTGCTTTACTTGACGATTACACGCCCTGATATAACATTTGCGGTGCAGGCTGCGTTGAGTGCAGTTTATGTCTACTCACCTACTGATGATTCATCTTAATGTCGCGCGGCCCCAGCAAGATCTGCGTTATATGCCAAAGCAATCCAGGGGCAAGGATTGTTCTATTCTGGCTTCATCTACTACTTGCTTGAATGCCTTCCTCTGATGCAACTGGGCCAGCCAAGATGCCTGACTCCGTCTGGCTGCTGTCACTGGTTACTGTGTCTACGGCTGGCACTTGCATTGATGCACACTGGAAATCTAAGAAGCAGGGCTGTGTGAGGCAGAGCAGTACTGAAGCTGATATGCGAGCATGGCGCACACGATCTTGGTGACTTCTATGGCTTCACAACTCCTTAGCCAGCTTGAGGTCGCGCGTAACGACGAAGGCAAACACTATTCTGTGATATACAAGTGCGGCGATGCAGCATTGCTACACCGTGTTCCATGAGCGGACAAAACACGTGGAGCATCGACAATCCATACCGTCCGTGACGCAGTGAAGAATGGGTTCGCTGCAGCCCTTATGCCGTGTTTCCAGTGGAGCGAATCAACACGCTGACGTCCTCACCGAAACCTTTGCATTCTGGTCCGTTTCGTAGCTTGCTTTCTGCGATGTCAGCTTGTTCAAGTCTCTATCCTTCGCTGATACGTTTAGTTGCAGAGACTTGAGCGTTATTAGATACTGGTTTATTGTGTTAAGTGTTATACATGCCTGGTTTGCAGTCACGGCTTTAGCTTAATCAAGAGTATTTAGAGCATGTGTAACTAACTTTGGAAGATGTAACAGAATGATTCTTTTACTTCATACTGTTTTCTGCAAACAGTGATGGTTCGTACCTATGATTATGTACATGTTACAGGCATGCAAATTTCTCTCTCGTTGAGCAATTGCAACCTGGTATCTACCGAGTGTAATCAACACACAGGTATGAACTAACAATGTCTTCTACAGCAAGAAAGCTTCAAGTCATTCACAGCTGCCTATATACATCACAAAACCTCCTAGAACTTGATGCATAAGAAACGCATTGCAGAGTGAAAAAAACTATTGAAGAAGGTTGAAGATGATGATCTTAAATCATAATGATAATAAATGATTCACCGCAAAGAGAGAAAATAGATTAGCTCGAGAGAGAGAGATAGACAAGAAAGGATGAGAGCAACGCATAAATTCATAGAGTAAACGAGATCAACTCATGAGAACAGTGAGAGATAAGTAGTACTCACAAAGCAAAGGTCTGGGCGCAAATTCGGACACTCTGCTGAAGTTCGTCATGCTCGCCGACTCGCGTCATCACGGATTGCATTCTATAGCAATATGAATTGTCGTCTAGTCGGTTCTGTGAGGCTCGTAGCAGTATTGGTCATGCCTCCACTAGGGCAATCCATAATTAAGAGTATGGCGATGAGCTGTCAGCAGCTGCATACGATCATGGCCTGGGCTCGGTATTGAGAGAATTAGAACGTAGTACAGGCAGTTTTAGTGTTAATAAATATATATGTGTCAAGTATCTTCGAATTGTCAAATAACATGCTATGTATGAGTGTTATTTAAGGAGTTATTTATAATCGTAAAAATGAGCGTCAAGTCTTCTAAATCCTTATTTTTAAGGCAAATTTTCTTTCTAATAATATTGTTTAGAATTGAATAACGGAATTTGATATAAGTTTTACAAAATACTATTAGATTGAATAACAGGAGATTACAAGTGAGTTTTAATGATTTTGGACTAAAATCTCATACTCCAATCTGTTTCTAAATAATGTATGTTTTGATATCACAGCAGTATTAAGATGGTAATATTTAATAATCAATGTGCAGCTCATAAATATACTATTTTTCATATACATTTAAGACCCGCTAATAGCAGATTCAATAAAGTCTACAGAAGTTATCAATTAATATTTTCTTGAAGTTTAAAAATTAATTAATAAAAATACATTATAAAATATTACAAATATTTCGGGGATGCTTATTTAGTTTAACGAAGGAATTAAGTGCTAGAATATACATTATTTAGTAAACAGAGGGAGTGTATTAAATAAGCGTGAATTGTGAAATGAGTTTTTAAAAGGGTAGAAAATAGTTCAAATGACACTAAAT
>CAJHQP010009975.1:0-20290 GCA_905132765.1 Moricandia arvensis
TATAGGACATACTTGTTATGTGTGTGTGTGGCGTGTGTTGACGGTTGACTTCATTTTGTTGGTATTTCGCATTAGTTTCTGTCGGTGGACGCCACTTTTGAGTGATCGCTGGAGCTAGATTGCTGAAGTTAGGAATGGAAGTGTGTTGGTGTTAATAAGGCTCTGATCTTGGGTTTAAGAAGTGTTGAGAAAAATGATAACCCATGTTGTTTAGATGGAGCCACTGAGGGTCGATGAAAAAAGGAAGAAGATACTACTTGCTTAAAGGGCTCACGCAAGATTCCGCCAAAGAAAAAAGACAGAAAGAGTAGCAGAAGATGTAGTTGGTTAAGGAAGAATTGTACACGAAAAAAAAGGAGGGTGTTTGTGTTGTGAGATTGGAAAAGAGAAAAAGATGGTGTGGTAGTATAGTGATCTGGGGATAGGGTGAGGTATTAGTAGTTGTATATATATCTCCATTGTATGCATGAAATTGGCTGGTCATTTTCTGTAGATAGAATTTTGGCTATAAGTGTTTCAAGCTCTTTTGCCTGAGTGGAAGCTCTACGACAAAGATTCGAACCCATCTTCCTATCATAGATAAACCGTGTTTCAAACTTACCGAAGGCCCAGTGATGGCGAGATCAAAAAAGTTTCCATTAGCAGGGATGGTGGAGGAGTTTATTGTGAAAGGACTTGTGTTGGTGTGATGAAGCATTGCAGTGCTAGTATATTGAGGTATGAGGAGTTCCTTTGTAGGAACTCCTTTTGAGAAAGATAATAGGAGTAATACTCAAGAAAGAGCAGATGCTCATGGCTACGTGCTATGGGATGTTTGACCTAGGAAAATGTGACTGTTGAGGCCTAGAAAGTTGTATATTTTGGTTCTGAGCTCTTGGCCAGATTGGTTCAAAGAACTCAATCTCAATGCTTCTTGTTTGTCGAAAGTCCACGTTGAGGGACAAGTAATGACAAGTTCGGGGGAGTTGGATTATCGGAAATCGCATGTTGATTTTTGCAATATGATTTTGGTCATGCTCTTTAAGTGGGCCTGTGTTGTCAGGCATAAATAGGATAGGTGGGCATTTAGGCATATTTACGTTGTATGCAAGTCCATTAGGCATTTGTTTAATTATGTCCTATAAAATGGGTGGGGTCCCCCAGGTTTTTGTGTGTATGGGCAAATAATAATTAAAAGATTGTTGTATGGATGATTGGAGTTTTGGAGGCTCAATGGAGGCTAAAGAAGTGGAGTTTGAGGAAGTGGCATGAAATAGGGGGCCTGTAGCGACAGTGCGTAGCGACATAGGCCTTGGATCGCTAGGCAGTACCACACAAGGAGTTGGTGAAATCAAATAGAGAGCTTGACCAATATTCAGCCTGGTCGCTACAATCAGGACCCACAAGGAGTTGCGGATGCCATAGCGAACCAGGCGGTAGCGAGCGCAGCCTTGGTCGGCTAGCACCGACGCGCACAAGAGGAAACCCGGGGAGCCTATAGCGACCAGCCGCTGGTCACTACAGTCGTTGAGGCTAAAAAGGGTCTGCGGGGTCCATAAACCAGGCTTGTTTGGTTTGACCCGTGTATTGGTTTGTTTTCAAAAAGCAGGATATTATGGCCATACTGTTATCTTTTACAAGCCTAGTATTCTTTAGATATATTCTGGTATTTTTTATCGGTGATGACTAGTGATCTACTCCTTGGTGATAGAAGAGATTTGAAGTCTTGAAATTCATTTTTTATTAATTCTTAGTTTTGATTTCATTATTTATTTCTTGTATACATAACTGGAAATGTTTACTCTGAGTTCATCTTTTGTTTTTGAAGTTCATCATGTTTGCTATAGTGAGTAGTCATCTGTATGGATCCATGGCGTAGGTTGGTGATTAGCGCTAATAGGATTAGGAAGGTTTAAGTTATGTTTGATTATTCATGTTTCTATGTTCTAGGTGATTATTGCGGGCTAGTCTCCTAATGCTAGAAGCTTAGACTTGATGCACTTTTAATCTAGAGTATATAGGCAATTTGTACTCCGATAAGGTGTTTCGGGATCGCCGAAATGTCTGAACGCAAGTGATAACTCTTTTACTGGCTTAGACGCAATGACAATTGATGTTATGGAAACGCTTTAGATAGTCAATAGACGCGCGGCTCTTAAATGATTACTTGATTTAAATTAAGACCTAATATAGACATTTGAATGTCTAGTGATTGCAAGGCAAGATGAACTATATTGAGTAGAGAATATAGTTTAATGGGTACGGTCTAGAGCTAGTATGATCCAAGTTGTTTAATATACGTTTAAACCGTCTATCTTTAAGATCGCAAATGCACCGCGAAAGTCAAAGGCCGCTATGGCCGGGGCATTGGGTTCTCGTTCCTTGCCCATTCATCTATATATTCTAAGTTTCGCATGCTGTGTTAATTTTTCCGTTACTGGGTCACCCTATATGCAAAATCTGATTGCCTTAGTATTAAGTTTATTACTTGGGCATTCTATCTGAATCATATGTAATTTTCAACTTAGGGATTGGATTGACAATCGCATCTCACTTACTGCTTTGATTATGGATAGAGTAAAAATATCGCTTTATCATGCTTACACACATAGACTAAGGATTTAACTCCATAAAACGCTATAGTAAGATTACTTTTCCAACTGACAATATAGATTGAAGGGTTCTAAGTGGTAGCAGGCTTCGGTAAGCCGGATTCTACTGGGCAAAGGGCCTTCGTGAAAACATGAAGGAATACATATCATTGCTATCTTTTCATGGCTCTTACGTTGTCGGCACCTGCTAAAGAGATTCTTTATAAGATGTCAGCTAGGATGAAAGCTATGAGAGACACTCACATTCCGATGCCATGGATGTTGTGGGAATTATTGTCGCCCGTCGATGCGGGTCATAGTCGCAATGGATTCGCTAGTGTGGCTATTGGAAAGTCCTCCAATATGTGCGTTTTTTGTTTGTTGCCTGCGCGTCAGACTGACTGTAATCTGGAGCCATTAGTATTGGAAATAACACTGAAGTGATTTGTCTGAAGCTTAATATGTTCTCAGCCGCAACTATAACTCTCTAGGCATGGTATTAGTGCCTGCATTGCTTCTCCTATCGGTGACCATTAAAGACTGAGAGTCGAAGCTCTAGATACCGTTCGCGGTACTTTGATGGATACGGGTAGCGTCAATCTGCGAGATAAAACGTGCTAGGCATCGCTCGATCACAGCCAATCAATAATTAGTTCGAAGCGGCATTCACTGAAGTTAGGCGTGCAAGCGTCGACCATATCCGCTTGAGCTACCTCTCTAAAGTGTTTGGCTAATTGTGTGGGAATGTATGGTCATCTCCTTATTTATTGCAACCTATGCAAATCCCTCAGCTTCATAGAGGCGGTTCAATCAGAAAATGAATATAGGGTGCTTAAACGCTGCCAGTAGCTAATGCTGAATTCTGCTAGGCATCAGAAACAAGAAGACATCAGTCTCATCCTCCTGTGAAGTTGCAAATAAGCGATATTAGTCTGGAAGATGTATCTAACGAGTAGTTGAGTACGTCGGGGTGTGGGTGTCCAGAGCAGTTATGAAGTGAGAAGGGGGAGAACTCAAAGATTATTCTCTTGGATAATAAATGTTCTGAGAGGATTGTGATGATTAAAATGGGAAATAATAAGAAGATTTCTTAGAATAGCAGACTCCAGTGGCTCGAAAATACTTTGGCCACAGCTTGATCCTTCTAATGCGACTTAGTAATTGGTGGGAAAGTCAGTATCACCCCCTTTAAGGTTCGGTTTGATACTTTTTCTCCAGAAAAGTCATCAGTAGTGCAGCTATTCTCCTGATAAGGGGCATGAGATAGAAGACACCCTTACGAGATAGATGATTGATGGTATGGATCCAATTTCCAATCTTCTCATTGTCTGTTGTGAGAAAAAAGCCAAGAAAATATATCGGAGGGAAGCTTATTTTATCTTGCAGCTCCCCATCATAATCAATATCTAATATATTTTCTTCCATTTGAGGATTGTACTGAGATGGGAGGAATAGCCAGATATAAGCTCATCCTGATTTTTTTTGGGTTTTAAAAAATGAGAAGATATTTTCTCTGGAATGTAAGAGGGCTCAATAGTAGTTCTCGGCATTAGAAGCATAAAGTCTTGGATTACGGTCAAATATGCTTGTTTTGAAGGTATTTTGGAAACTCGTATCTTGGAGGAAAATTGCTCTGGGTATAGTGTCCTCTACTTTTCTCGAGCTAGGTGTTGGGAAAGTAACTATCAATTCCTGCAGAGTTGCGGCATGATTTTGGTCGTTTGGGATCCTACATTATCAATTAGTAATTTACAAGAAATCAGCAGCAGTATATCTTCGCGTGGAGTGTCTTGCATCCATCAACTAATTCTTCCTTTTATGTTGCGCGGTGATGTATGCATCTAATGGAGAGATTCTCAGACGGGATTATGGAGAAATATTGGCTTCTCTATCTACCTCTACTCCTTTGAAAAATCCTTCTGGATGCTCCTTGGATTTCTAATTGGTGATTCAATCAGATATTAACATCTAGTGAGCATTCTTCAATTCAGAACTATGATCTACTTTTTGAGAGGTATGACAGCTTTTCGGTCTTAGTATGGAAGCCTAATATGAATTAAGTGATTTGAGTTACAGAGGCGCTTACTATAGTGGTCAAATCTCAGACAAGAAAATCCTATTTTTAGGAAACTGGATAAGGCCTTAGTGATTCAGTCCTTGCTCTCATCTTGTCCATATTTTATGGCGGTAGTTGATCCTCCATCGAATTCAGATCACCTCACCTTGCTTGGTTCACTTAAGCTCTGAACCAAATATAAGTAAAAAGTGATTCAAAAAATTTCTTTCGTTTCCTCCCACTCGACTTCAAAGAAAGATTAAAGGAAGTGTGGGATGCACAATTCTTGGTTAGATCTCAGATGTTTGTCCTAGGGCAGAAGTCAGCGTGTTGTAAGTTGTTGAACATGGAAAGGTTTAGCAACGCTAAACCCAGATGACTCCTATCAACTACAAAGTCACCATGCTCACAAGCACACATACCAGCAAGGATACGTGCCTACCTAGGCCACACGCCATCAATAATATGAACTATGAATAGCTTGTTATCTCACTGAAAGGTAAATAGGCAATCTCCAACGAAGGATGAAATTATAAATCCAAACTTCTTTCCATTGTGACACGCGCTCAGTGCCAATTAATATAACCTTTGGAAGTAGGAATTATGAAATGGAGAAAGAAAGACCATATGGTCATCATTATAGAAAGGTAGTTTCTGCAATACAATCCATCTCCATGCTCCTATCAAGACATTAATGACATATACTGGTACATACTCATATGACAGTAGACTAAAAGCAGGATCTCCTGGTTTATCAACAACTTAAACATGGCGAAAGCATTATGACATATTTGTTTTCTTCTTCCTATCATTCCGTAGAGTTCTAGCACGAATCACTTGTACCAAAATTATCACTAACCACACATTCACGTTCCTCTTCTGCTGATTGATCCGCAATCTATACCTAAAAGTTGAAATCTCATTATAGATTACAATTTAGTAAACTAAAAATCATATAAGTTAAAGCTATAAGCGTAACATAATCAATCTTAGGACCTTAAATTTAACAAGCTTGGAGAACTATTAGACAACGACCCAAGTGGCGACCGAAACCTAAGCGAATGCAAAAATTCAATATTCTCAATACACAATGTAACATATCTCATTATTAAAAGACTTATTTTTGGGAAAACCATTTGCTTCCCATTTCCGACCAGTTCAATCAATGTTGCATAAAAACAAACGGTGGATTTTATTATGAGAAAAAAAAGATAGAAATTTAGATGTTTCTTAAAGTAGAGATTGGAGAAGATGAGAAAGAAAAGTATATTGTTTTTATTAGCGAAACATAATATATATACTATGAAATCAATAATAGCTATTAAAATTGTTTGAGTACTCTCATTTCTTTTCGAATTTGATGCTCACACGCGTAGCACCCAAGTATTTTTGAAAAGGTCATAGCTAATCAGAATGGTCAAAGATTTTTGATCATTTTTGATTCACCAAACATAAACGATTTAAGTTGAACATGAGACTTGACCCCAAAAATGAAGGTTGAACGTGAGCAATAGGAATTCGCTGATATTATTAAAAAACCAAAAAAATACAATAATTTTAATAAGAAAATAGAAAGAAAAAGAAAACATGTAAGAAGAAATAATCCAATAAAACCTTTTTATTTATTTTTTGTTTCATCTCAATCACTAGTAAATTCTCGTATCCTAAAATGCGGCCGTTTAGCCGCATAATCGCCCGAAGACTCGTGAAACATTAGGCTCATTATGGCGAGTTGAGCCTATGCAGTTGCATTCCATGCCAAACCGAGTTCATTCCCGCCTAGACCGTGTTTTATGTTACTCGGGCCCGGGAATGTGAAAGTCGCCTAAGAAAAAAAATCAGCTATATTACGTTTGATCATAAGAAACCTAGACTCGACGGATCACGAATCATAGCATCCAAATGTTAATTGATTCAAAGGAAACAGAGACGTAGTCTGCTCAAATCATCATAAAGAATCAAAGATAGAAAACTTGATAATCTAATTCAATCAAGTTATTTATCAGTCAAAAGAGACATGCCACAAATTCCTCACCTTCAAATCGCATAGTAGTTACTTGACATCTTTATTTTCATCTTTTTCTTGGAGTACTCAAAATTTCTTTTGATTCACAACAGACATGTTCCCTATATATACATCAAAGAGGAGATAAGCATATGATTCAGGCAAGTAATAAGCATTGCAAAACTTAAAACACATCCAACCATCTCTGATCGGGTTAGATTAGATGTCTTCGCGTGATGTAGAACAATGGAGGAAAAGAGTCGCTTGAGTATTTTTGCTAGTGCTTCATTTTACGATGATTCTCATGGACTTAGAAATTTTAATGGATTTCAACTTTCAATGAGTCGATCTGTCTATTCTATTAAAAAAGGGATCATCTTTATTATTTGTCCCTAATATATACATGGAACATTGATTTTTTTTGCCATTGGACGATAATAGAAAAAAATAAAGTCGTTTGTATATATGTAACTAATTTTTAATAATACACATTTGTAACCTCCACAAATATCACGAACCACTTCTCTCAAATCAATATGCAGGTGACGATTATGTATATTAATAATTATTCTTTCTTTTGATTTTAACCAAATACCAATGACTAACCTATACTACTCTATTATACATATATTACTCTATACACAAATAAATCAACTATATAGGTTGCAAATTAAAATAGGGATTCTCCATTATGGCTCTTTTTTTAAAAAATCTGACCTTGCACAACGAGACATTCAAATACATATATTTTAAGTTGAAAGCAAACCCATTTGTAGACATGGTTTGCAAGGCAAAGATAACATTCTATATTTTTACATTTGCAAAATTTGAAATAAACTAATTTCGCTCAGTTTAATTCCAACATTAAGCTGGATTACTAACTAGATCATCATCTCGCTAGATCAAACTGAGGTTAACCATGAATCAAAGATGAATATTTAAATTTTAAATTTTATTAAATTCCATTTCTTATTTGACTAGCTTTAAAAAAAGAATTATGATAAAATTAAGATAATAAATATTCAACTATTATTATAAGGGTTAACTTAATATCCTCAATAAACCAAAACAAATATTATATATTAAATTATCAATGATGAAGATAAATTAATATTAATTTAAATCACATCAGTTAATTTTTGGTCTCTATATCATTATTCTCTCCAATGATATAGTAAAAGTTTATCAAAACTCTAAAGAATCAAAATCAAATTTATACATTTTATGTACAACAAAAATATGTATTATAAATTCAATTCAATTCAAATTTATTAAAATATCTATCGGGTTTTTATCAGTGGGTTGCTGGGGTTTAGGCGTGTTTTTAGTTAACATTTTTATTAAATTCAGACAAAATTATATATAGGTCACGGGTTACAGATTTGACCGTAGATCCAACTCAAGTATTTTAACATTGATTTAATTTGATTTAAAAATAATAATTAGTAAATTAACTACGCTAAGCACTAATTAAAAGATTAAATGAGATTAAAAATAAACAATCAAGACAATATATATATATATATATATATATAATTAATAGAAAGGTTATATATAAATGTGTATTGACAAAATACAAATCATGTTTTTGAAATATGCAATATATACAATAATTATATTGTAATGTGTATTTAATCGAAAAATTAATCTGTCAAAATCCAGTAGCCCCATTATAACAGAATCTAAGGATGATAACTTAGATCTTTGCTGGAAATAATTTATGTATTGTTGGCATATTAAATTGTATTTTGTTCATTCTCTTTAGGGGAAATTATTAATTTCTACCAAAGTTTAATACCTTTACAAATTTACCTTAATGAATGACAATTTTTCAAAAATACCTTTTATTTTTTGATAAAAATAGTCTTAATAATTTTTAATATTTACAAAAAAATTAGAAACTCAACCTCAGCCCTTAACACTAACCTTAAAAAATAATCACTAAAGTGTAAACCCAAATGTTAATATATTTTGATAATGTGTATTTTTCCAAAGTGATTACTTAACTTATTGTTATTTTTTAACAATTTCTCCTTTCTTTATTAGGCCATCGAGCATGCGTAAATTTCATATATATAATTAGATGTGAATGAGAAATAACAATTACGATATATGATTTAATTTGGTATCGCATGTGTACTACAAAAGAAAACATTTATAGATAGTTTTCAAAATCCAACAAGAGATTCAGGAACATTTCATTCAAACCCAACTCTTACTGATACTTAGAAACTCCAGGAGCAAGCACACTGCTGTCTTCAAATAACAGCATTCTTGTTCAAAGTAATGTTGCACAGACTCGCAAAACTTCTCAACCTTGGTACCTGACAGCAGTAAAATTGGATACATTAGGACTGGTTTCACAATAACAATGTTCTCAAGAATATTATTCATTTACCGGTCAGTCCAAGAGGGCGAAGATCCCAAAGAACAAAATGGTCTCAGTGATGCGATCCCTCTTCAGAATTAAGAGATTGAGTAAACAAGAAAACAAGGAGTTTTCTTTAGGTAATTCAATCTGCCTTCTATTTTTTTCTGGGTTTTTTATATATAGAAACAAAAGGAACTACCACGTTCCACACAACAGAAATCAAAATGGGAAATGGAAAAGTGCACTGTGCCTACTAATGGTCTACATGTTAGGAACAATAAATAAACTAAAAGTATTATTTGCTGAAACAAAACAACAATGGAAATTAGAAACAGAGACTCAATCTTTGGTAACTGTTGGATCAATAAAAAGATCCAAAGATTTTAATGAATGTGAAAAAGAAATGAGTGGAGTTTGAGATTTATAAAACCCATAACTTTTGAAATCGTCAAATTTACATTTTGCTGTTCCCACATACATCTTGTAAAACAAGCAAGTGAAAGATATATATATATATATATATCTTCATGTTATGGACATCTTAAACGGTTTGGAGAGAAAAATCTCTCCATGCGCGAGCCGCAGCCACCGTCCGGTGTGGACTTGAGCTTCGGCTGGGCTTGGGCTTGGGCTTGGGAGAATATGTCCAAGAGCCACTACAAACGTTTTCTTTTGCCTAATTAAGCTCAGCGATTTGCCCATTTAACTCCCGAAATAGCATGCATTTTTATTTTAAATGACATGTAGTTCGTTTAAATACAACACGTTGTGTCTCTTCTTGACAATAAGATTAAAGAGAAAGATCTTGCGGAGCAAGTTTCGTAACGCCTCTACCCCAAGATCTTCCGCGAGATTTTTGCTAACGTGCGCACGTGTTTGCATCAGTTACGGAAAGTGGTTCGTCTTCTCTTCTTTAAAAACTAGTCTCCTTCTCATTTCATTTTACGTTTTACAGAAACGAAAAAACATCACAGCAAATCCCTTAGCGTAAGTCATTAGTTTGAGAGTATTTCGTAGATTATTAGTTCGTAGGACATTCACGAGTGATGTGTGAATCGTCTATCACAAGTCCGTTCTCACTACGGAGCGAATATTAACAGTTAAGGAAATATATTCATCTCGACTCCGATGGTCTGTTTTTGAAAAATTTTTCATATTGGTTTTCATTTGTCTTTTGAATCGTATATTTCCTTAACATCGCTTTTATTTATATGCTTACATTAATTCGTTTTTTTCTGCTTCTACAGTCTTAACGCTTAATCGATTTCTATTTTAAGCTTTAATCGGATTGATTATGGTTTATAAACGCTTTATTCGAGGATTTATAAAATGATTTTCCTTTTTATTGAAACGATTTGCGATTTCCTTTCAGCATTTCCTCGAAAATGTTTCTTGTTTCTATATATGATTCTTAGAACGATATCAAAAACGATTTGTTTCCACGAACGCTTCAAAAGCGAGTTTGTGAAACAATCTTAAGTCTACTTAAACGGTCTCTACGAACGGTGTCTACGAACGTTTTTAAAGCGAGTTTTGCAAAACATTTTCAAACTTATATTGGTAATGTTTGGTGATTTGTAACGTTTTTGCGATCTACTAAAAATATTAAAAATGACCATCAATTTTAGATTATTATTTTTCTTTAAAATAATATGTTATATGTTGATTGGAGTAGTAATCCGATTTCATGTTTTCTTGACAAAACAAATGACAAAAACTAACAGAAATACCACCATACAATGCTCAAACTCCACTCAAAGTTGAAGCAAACTATGCAACCGTGACAACCGCTGAAACCACAACGACAACCACTGCAAACAAAGAATAACCTTCCAGTGAGAAAATTTTGCCGATAAAACCACACGCTTGTAACCTGTTCGGTTCTGGTCTTTATCAGGTGGGCTCAACAGAAGCTACCATAAGTGCTCCGGTTGCAGTTCCAACTCTTTCGGTTGCTTTCCTAGTGTAATCTCTCAAAGATTGATTCCAGACATATTTGATGGAAAATACTTCAAAATGTGGGCAGAAAAGATAATGTTCTTCCTCACAACGATGAAGCTGATAAAATTCATCCAGAGTAAGGCCCATTATCACTCATGGGACTGAGGATGTGGCACACTCTCGCGAGTGTTGGCATATGGTTTCATTTTGACTTTCATCTGCAAAGGATACATTTTGGGGTCCGCCTCATTGACCCATTGTATTGAGTCTACTATGGAGATTTCCACGGCAAAAAGAGCTTTGGAAATCACTGGACAAGAGGTAAAGGTGAGGAAGTCGGGCTGCTAGAAGTTTATGGTTGCCAATTCCGTGACTTCAAATGGTAGATTCAAAAATCTATCATGGATCAGGTAGAGAGCGTTCTAGCTCATTTGCCATGAAATTGCTGCTGGAAGAAATGTCCATTTGTGAGACATTCACAACTCTTAGCTTCATCCAAAACCTTTCTTCAAGCTATATGATTTCAGAACTACCTGAAGCACAATGTGGGTCTTGAGGAGCTCATCATGAGACTTCAGATGGAATCCAGAAACTGAAATGATGACAAGATGCTCCAAGCTCAAGATCATTGTGTCAACATGGCTGAGCTTAAAGGAAAAAAAGCACATGCCTACTCTTCTTCCAAGCCTTTCAAAACAGCCGCAGTCCTGAAGGCTTCTGGAAAACAAATTCAAGAATAAATGCATTGAAATCAATGCGAATATGGAGAAATTCAAGGAAAAATGTCACTACTGCCAAAACGTTGGCCACATGACTACTGAGTGTCACAGAATGATCAGATATGAGAAGGCTCAAGCGCATCCCACTAAGGAGGATCTCATTGCAGTGGTGACTGAGGTCAACATGGTTGAGAGCAACAGCCCTTAGAAATGGTTGTATGATACAAGTGCCACTACCCATATTTGCACTAATAGGGCAATTTTCAGAACCTATCAGAAAGCAGGACTCAGAAGAAGCCGTTGATGGGAAACACTGTAGTCTCCAAGATTGACATCCGCGATAAGGTGGTTATGAATATGACATCTGGACGCGAAGCACTCTACAGAATGTGAAGCATGTGCTGACATGAGGAAGAACCTTCTCGGGAACCTTGCTCAGGCAAGAATGAATTCACCACAAGTCTCGAGGCGGACAAGCTCGTGACTAGGAAAAATGGGGTTTATTTGGGGAAATGGTATGCTTAAGGATGGACTGGTCAAAATGAATGTATGACAGTCCCTCCAAAAGTTGTACTCCTAATGATTCAATGAATAAGAAATAGCCAATTTTTTATTTGGTTGAGTCTTTTAATATATGGCATGAAAGATTAGGCCATGCGAACTACAAATCTATACAAAGATTAATAAATTGAATCCAATCCCTAAATGCTAAACAAGTAAAGAAAAATTTGAAGTATGCGTACATGTTAAGCTCACAAAAAAACCCTCACCTCATATTGAAAGAACTAACAAATCTCTATATTTAATTCACATAGATTTTTAAGTGTATTTTGTCACATAGCAAAGATGAAACCTTAGATAAACTCAAAGAATTCAAACTCGAAGTCGTAAATCAGCTTAAAACAACTATTAAGATAGTAAAAACGACAGATGAGGTGAGTATGATGGTTCATTTAATGCATTTGATAAAGAACATGGAATAATTCATCACACTAAAGCTCCTTATTCACCCGAATCTAATGGAGTTGCTGAACACAAAAATAAAAATCTAAAAAAGATGATGAATGAAATGTTGCAGGAATCTGGGTTACCCCAAAACATGTGTGTGTGTTTGGGGGTGAGGGGGAGAGAAGCGTTTGCTTACCACTAATTATAACCTCAACAAAATCCCACACAAATTAATTGGCAAAACCCCTTATAAATTATGGAAATGTAATTTATCATATAAATACCTGAAAGTGTGGGGGTGCTTGGCAAAAGTTGCGGTACCGCCACCAAAGATGATCATTATTTGACCTAAAACAATGGATTTCATCGGATATGCACATAATAGTAGTTCATATCGATTTCTGGTACATATCGGTCCAAAACATGTGTGTGTGTGGGAATGGGGGGGGGGGGGGGAGAGAGAAGCGTTGCTTACCACTAATTATATCCTCAATAAAATCTCACACAAAGTAATTGGAAAAACTCCTTATAAATTATGGAAATTTAATTTATCATATAAATACCTGAAAAGTGTGGGGGTGCTTGGCAAAATTTGCGGTACCGCCACCAAAGAAGATCATTATTCGACCTAAAATAGTGGATTTCATCGGATATCCACATAATAGTAGTGCATATCGATTTCTGGTACATATCGACCCAAAACATATGTGTGTGTGGGAGGGGGGGGGAGAGAGAGAAGCATTGCTTACCACTAATTATATCCTCAACAAATTTCACACAAATTAATTGGCAAAACTCCTTATAAATTATGGAAATGTAATTTATCGTATAAATACCTGAAAGTGTGGGGTGCTTAGCAAAAGTTGCGGCACCGCCACCAAAGAAGATCATTATTCAACCAAAAACAGTGGATTTCATCGGATATGCACATAATAGTTGTGCATATCGATTTCTGGTAAATAAATTTGAAAGATCACATATTCATAAAAATACAATAATGGAAACAAGAAATGCATCTTTCTTTGAAATATTTTTCCATGCAGGAAGAAAGAGACGACAAAATGCCTCATAATTGAGACAAATGTCGAAATTTCTATTAAAGATATTTCAAAAAATAAAAAGAATGAACCTAGAAGGAGCAAAAGAGTTCGAAAGAAAAAATATTTTGGTGAGGAATTCTTAATGGCATTTTTAGTAGAAAATAATCCAAAACATTTGGGAGAAGCCATGTCTTCACCAGATGCTCCGTTTTGGAATGAAGCCGTCAAAAGTGAATTTGATTATATCATGCAAAATTACACATGGTATATAACAGATTTAACACCATGCTACAAAGCATTAGAGAGTAGATGAATTTTTCTAAAAAAAATAATCCATGATGAACATCTGATGGGCAAACACAAAGCTAGGCTTGTAGTTCAAGGATTCCGACAAAAAAAGTTGTGACTACTTTGATACTTATTCTCTAGTCAAGAAAATAACATCAATAAGGCTTATGATAACAATCACAACTTTAAGAGGTCTAGAAATCCATCAAATGAATGTAAAGCCGTCTTTCTTAATGGCGATTTAGACGAGGTAATTTACATGAAACAATATGAGGATTTTGTTATTCCTGAATACGAAAACAAAGTATGCCAGCTTGTAAAGTCACTTTATGGGCTCAAACAAGTTCCTAAACAATGGCATGAAAAATTTTGACAATGTAATGATGTTAAATGGTTTCAAAATTAATGAATGTGATAAACGCATATACTACAAAAATACCATAAATGCGTATGTTTTTCTAAGTCTATATGTAGATGGTATGCCCATTATTGGAAGCAATAAAGATATCATCAATCAAGCAAAGAACATGCTCAAAGGCAAGTTTAAATGAAAGATATGAGATTAGCATATGTAATTCTTGGGGTTTAAGTCACAAGAATATTTTAACCCAATCCATTATGCTCAAAAAATATTAGAGAAATTTAAAAATTACTCTAATAGTAAGGCAAAAGCTCAGTTAGATTCTCAAATGCACTTGACAAAGAGTTTAGGTGAAGCGGTTTCACAAAACGAGTATGCACGTGTGATCAAAAGTCTCATGTACTTGACCAATTGTACTAGACCATATCTAGCGCATACAATAAACATACTTAGTCGATATACAAGTAGTCCATGTCATACACACTCGAAAGATATAACAAAGAATACTAAATTGCTTGCGCTACATCAAAGATTTTGGGCTTCACTAGGGTAAATAACCAACGGTTTAGAAGGATACATTGACACTAACTTGATATCAGATTCTAAAAAACGAAAATCCATTAGTGGATACGTCTTTACACCACGAGGAGCAGCAAAATCATGGAAATCTACCAAACAAACAGTGGTACCCCAGATCCACCATGGAATCTGAGTTTATAGCTTTAGACAAAGTAGCAGAATATGCTGAATAACTTAGAATTTTTTTGGGAAATATTTCTATGTGGAAGAAACATGTGCTAGTTATAAACATACATTGTGATAGTCAATCAACTATAGCCCGGGCTCAGATAATCTCTATAATGGTAAATCTTTTCACATCAAAAGACAATATAAGACCATTAGACAACTTATCTCAAATAGTGTAATCACAATAGACTACATCAAATCGACTGACAACCTAGCGGGTCCATTCACTAAAGGTTTTCCACGAGTTACTATTGCTAAATAATCAAAAGGAATGAGTTTAAAGCCTATAACAAATGAGGATGCTTGACTTCAGCCCTACATATCATTACTGAAGATCCAAAGACGTAGGTTCGAAATAAAAAAAAATCTACTAAAAGCACTTTGAGACACATAGTAGTCTTTTCCTGGCTCCTAAGATGATAAAAGTGCTAATGTGAGAAGGATAAGCGTATGCTTTTAATGATTCCATAAATTCCAAAGTGGAGTATTACTCAATATTTTTCATCGTCAATCACTGAGAAATGTGACCGTTTCTAGGAGAATGAATGCAAGACTATATTATCTAAGTTCACTCATGAAAACCAGGAATAGTCCAGTGCCAAATTGAACATAATAGAGAACTAAGTTCTACTAGAAAATGAAGTTGCGTTATTCATGTTGTCTCGGTCTACATAAAACATCGGGTGGTTCAAGACATCATGTTCACCTCTTGGTAAGTAAACCCGACAAATATTAATTATGAGCGGTTCAAGAGTTAAAAATGCCACCAAACTCAAACACAATGAATATTTCACAACATTCTCGATAATTTTGTATGTCTAGTTAAGAATAGTTTTAGTATAGTAATTAGAGTCTATCGAGTCTGCATTTATTCTGTATATTTTAGAGTCATTTCTATTCATGTGAGAGATTTTTTGAAACATCAAATTGACATTTTGCTATCCCACATTGAGGAAACAAGCTTGTGAGAGATGTATATATATATATATATATATATATATTCATGTTATTACAGCTTAAACGGCTTGGAGAGAGGAGAGCTCCCCACGCTTGCGCTGGCCACCGTTGGCCGGCTCGGCTCGATGTAGGCTTAGGCTTGGGCTTAGGAGAATGTGTCCACAGAGCCACTACAAAATTTTATTTTTGGGCCAATTACGCTCAATGTTTTTGCCATATTTAATTCTCAAAACAGCATGCTTTTTTATTTTAAACGATATGTAGTTCGTTTAAAAACAACATGATGTGTCTCTTTTTGACGATAAGATTAAACGAGAAAGATCTGGCCGAGTAAGTTTCGTATCGCCTCCACTCCGAGGTCTTCACAACATTTTCGCTAACGTGCGCACTCGCTGCATCAGTTACGGAAAGTGACTCTTCTTCTCATCTTTAAAAACTTGTCTCCTTCTCATTTCATTTTTTACGTTTACAGAAACGAAAAAAAATCATCACAACAAATCCCTTAGCATAAGTCAATAGTAGAGTTTTACGTAGATTATTAGTTCGTAGGGACGTTCACGAGTTATGCGTGAAACTTCTATCCTAGTTGTATCTTGTGACTATGATTCGTACAAGTCTGTCTCACTACGGAGTGAATATTAAGGGTTAAAGAAATAGATTCATCTTAACTCCATTATTTGTTTTCGAAAATGTTTTCGTATCGGTTTCATATCGTCTTTTGAATCGTATATTTTCTTAACATCGCTTTTATTTATATTGTTTACATAATTCAATTTTCCGGGTTCTACAATAACGTGGAATTGGTCTCCTTTCTCTGCTTGACTTTCGACCGCCAACTCTAACGTCTTGTACTTCACATTCTCATCACTCAGTTCCACTGGTTACTATATACTGTATCCCTTGCCCATCAGATAGTTTGCAAGAGCAACAACATTGCCTTTAACCTGTTTCTAATAGACCTTGAAACCAGGAATATTAGCTAGAGCACCAATCTGGTGATTGTGTGGACCACCTTGAAGCGCAGGGAACACCGCTAAGTTGATTATATTCTCAAAGTCATAGACTGCACCCACGGACCCTTCCTGTAGTGGATCCTCTTTGCCAATTTTGGTGTTGTGTTTGAAAACGGGGAGGTAGTAGTGATGTAATTTTGGATTTGACCTTCTTTGATATTTTTTGTTGATTGGAGAAATATTTTACCCTTTTACCAAAATATTTATTTTTATTTATTACCAAGTCCGACCTCTCTTTAAGGTTGTTTTGGTTAACTATGGTGTCTTCAACTATTTTCTTATTTTCAATTTCAGAAAGAAAAACACAGAGATATTTGTATACATAAATTGAATTGTTGGTAAAATTACATCTAGAATTTTTTTTGAAAAAAAAACAGTAATGTTTTAGATAAATACCTTAGACTAAACATAATATTTTTTTATAACAAAATAACATAAAAGGGTCAAAATGAGTTTCATTAAAGAGATCAAAGATATTATACCATACATTACATATATATTAAAATGAATAAATATTTTCAAAAATAAAATTGAATTTTCATCAATCAGTTTTTTTTTTTAAATTGATTTTTTCCAAAATTTCTTTTAAAAATAATAATTTTCCCTTTTTAATTTTTTTTTAACTTATCTTTCTCTTTAAAATTATGAAGACCTTCATAGATATTTGTGATGTCTTCCTGAATTAAAGTTTAAGAAAAAATTTCTGAATGTGTATGTTATCCTCCTAAACTTTAAATTGATAAATACGTATAGTATCATTAGAAAATGGGTTGGCTGCCTAAAACCCCCTGTAAATATAATCACCCTATCTATTACCCCCTCAACTACCAAGCTCATGACAAATTCACCCAAACTTATGATTTCTCTTTAGATCTCCCCCTAAAGTTTTATTCCCCCTCTCTAATTCAATTTCAAAATCGAGACTAAAGAGAAATTAACTCTGTTATGTAATTAGCGATTGCCCATTAGGAAAGAACCTGACCAACATTAAAAAAGAATCCGACCCGGAATTTTTTTTAAAAAAAAATCGATTTGGGATTTTTATGAGGGTTAGTCTATCTTCTTCACTCAACGACACAGAGGGACCCGAAGAAAAACTGGAAAGAGAGAGAGAGAGAGAGAGAGAGGAGAGAGAGAGAGAGAGAGAGAGAGAGAGAGAGAGAGAGAGAGAGAGAGAGAGAGAGAGAGAGAGAGAGAGAGAGAGAGTAGTCTCTCTTTGTCTCTATCTCTCTCTATTCGTCGTTGTCGTCGTCTCTCTCTGTTTCTCTCTGTCTCTCCAGTTTTTCTTCGGGAGTCGGAATCCCTCTGTGTCGTTGAGTGAAGAAGATAGACTAACCCTAATAAAATCCCAAATCGATTTGTTTTTTTAAAAAAAAATCCGGGTCGGGTTCTTTTTTAATGTCGGGTTATTTCCTAATGGGCAATCGCTAATTAACATAACGCAGTTAATTTCTCTTTAGGCTCGACTTTGAAATTGAATTAGAGAGGAGGGAATAAAAACTTTAGGGGGATATCTAAAGAGAAATCATAAGTTTGGGTGGATTTATCATGAGCTTGGTAGTTGACGGGGGAATAGATAGGGTGATTATATTTACAGGGGGTTTTAGGCATCCAACCCTTAGAAATTTAGAAAAACTTTTATAAATGTGTATTTAAAATAAATTCTTAAATGTATACATAGGAAGACCTTCCTGAACATATATTTATGAAAACATTAATTAATTTAAATTATATATATAATAAGATATTTCTAAATATGTATTAAATATTCCTAAAAACTTTGGTAGAATTTCATGAATTTTAGATCTACATTTTATAAAGATACTATACTTATTTAAATTCATCTTCATAAATTTTTGAGAGATATTATATGTTGAGTAATATTTTTCGAGTTATATGCACATTAATCAAATTCAAGAAAATGACATACATATTTAGGAAGCAATTTAAAATATAAATACAAGTTTACATTCAAAAAATCTATGTACACATTTATGAAAGCCTTCATGAATTCATAATTTTTTTTTTACAAATTTAGGAAGATATTATATAAATTCAGAAAAATTTCCTAAACTAAATTGAAGAATATATCATACATATTGAGGATGGTCCTAAACTGTTTTAATGAATTTCTTTTAAAAATTGGAAAAAAAAACTTTGTAAAATAAAAAATAAACTACGAAAAATTCAAAAAAATATTAATTTGAAAAAATAAATTATCAAAAATAGAAATTTGTATTTTTATTATATATTTTAATATTATTATTAAATAATTAATTAAATTCTTAATTATGGTAGAATTGTCATTTAACAATTTAGTAACACTTATTTTGTTCATTTTGATTTTTGAGTACTATTTTGAAAATAAAAACTGAGAATGGACTATTTAAGAGATTTGATATAGTACAGTAAAACTTTATAAATTAATAATGTTGGGACTATGGTAATTTATTATTAGTAGAGTTATCAATTTATAAAAAAGTTTCCTTATTTATATTTTTATATTTTCAGATATTTTTTTTAAATAAAGCATATATTTCGTTTTGAATGTATATATGTTAGGTTTTTTGAAATTTGACATTTATATTGGTCTATTATATTATTTGGGGTCTATAAAATAATATTTCATAGAATTTCAATTGGTTTTAGATATAATTTTACTAAATATAATTAAAAATATATTAAATTTAAGAAAAATAAAAGATAATTCCATTGTGAACATAACTTTAATGGAACCATCTATTTACATAGAATTTCTAAAAAATATAATTTTATTATTTATCTATTTATGTCATATTTTGAATCGAGTCAATTTAGGATAAGAAAAATTATTAATTTCTATTATTCATTAATTTATTGAGTATTAATTTATAGAGTTTATACTGTATTTTATGCAGTTTAATAAAAAACGTGGCCTAATTGATAATGCCTAATCAATAAAATTCAGAATCAGATTTATGAATACGTATTACAGATTTCTTAGAATCTTTTATTGTTGACAAAAAATTTTATAAGTATGTATATTGAATATTTTGCTTTCATCCGGGTTCTAAAACGTTTCCTCGGTGACTAAACGCTAAACGGTTGTCAATTGTGGTGTTTTGTATCAATTTTCCTAATAACTCAGATGTTTTTAATAAAAATCAGTTTGTTCAAGTTTATAGGTTTAGAATCGTATGTTAGGTTGAACATATGTCATAATTGCGTGAAAACATAAGAAAAGTAAGATAAAACAGCCAACATCGTGAAAAAAAAATCAGAGGAGAAGTTAAGT
>CAJHQP010009976.1:0-20288 GCA_905132765.1 Moricandia arvensis
TTTATAGAAGGAGAGATCGTTCGTAACCAAGGGTCAGATAGTGAGCAAAGTCGTGAAAGGGCACTACAAAAACATCAATATACTGAGGGAAATTCCGAGGGAAAATGACGTTCCTCGGAATATTCCGTGAATTTTGAGGAAATTTCGAGGAACCAAATTTCGTGGTTCTCGGAATTTCTCGGAATATTCTGAGGAATTCCGAGGAAGCGTAGATCCGTCGGAAAATTCTGAGGACTTCCGAGGAAAGTGCGTCCTCGGAATTTCCTCAGAATATTCGAGGAATTCGAGGAACGACGAAATTTTTTGGTTCCTCGGAATTTCTTAGAATATTCGACGAAAATCCGAGGATATGGTGACTCTGAAACAGATTATGAATATGGTGACTCCTGAAACAGAGTAGTATCGGGATTTTTTTTTAAAATATAAAAATTCCGAGAAAAATTCTGAGGAGTGTTGAATTTCCTCGAATTTTCTCGAAAAGTTCAATGTAATAATCGAATTTTAGGGATTTGATATTCAGGGTTTCATTTCATCGGAATTTCGCTCGAAATTCCGAGGAAAATTTTCCGAGGAAAACAAGCATTCGTCGGAAATTCCACGGAACTTTCCTCGAAAAATTCAGAGGAAATTCTGACGAAACAGGGTTTTCGGAACCGAAACCAGAGATTTACGGATTGAATAAGACTTGTATAAACCTTGTTAGTGTTTTAAATTGATTATGATTCAAAAATAGTGTGTACCCAAACTTATAGGACACTTTTCCGATTGTATAAATGAAATCTTTAACTACAACATAAACACTTATACACTTTAATGAACAGAAACGACAATACATGTACTCGTTTTCAATCATTCTTTAATTTCATGGTTTATAGGCATCTATTGTCATGTTATCCATTGACAATCTATCAAATTGTTCAATGAATGATTTATCGTATCAAAAGTTTAGGTTTGAAACCTCAAACAATGTTTCCTCGGAATTTTCCTCAGAAATTTCCGAGGAAATTCCGAGGAACATATGTCCGTCGGAATTTTCGAGGAAATTCCCGAGGAACATATGTCCGTCGGAATTTCCTCGGGATTTTTAGTACCGCGGGAACTCAAACCGCCAAACATTTTCGCGAAAATTAAATTAATAAATTCCGACGGAATTCCGAGGACCCCTTTTCCCGTCGGAATTTTTGGTTTTATTAACCCTAGGGAGTTCTTCTTCCTCATTTCTCTTCTCTTCTCTTCTTTTCCTCTCGGCCCGGCCCGCGAAAGCTCTCCCCCTTCTCTCGATTCTCAGCCGCGAAACCCTCCTCAAATCTCCTCTATTTCATTCCAAATCATGTAAGTCCTTATCTCCATCATCCTTAGTTATTTTTGATTATGATTTGAACTTAGTTTTAAGGATTTTAGATGTTTTAGATTGTGATTTTGTTAGGGTGATTGGTAAATAGGGGAATTAGTTGGTTTTTGTGTTGATTGTGTTGTTGTTGTTGATTTATAAATTTAATTTTCGGAAATTATCAATTTTAATTTTCTGAAATTTTAATTTTCGGAAATTATAATTTTTTTGTGATTTAAAACTATTTTTAAATTAATAAAGTATTTTCCTATTTATTAAAAGGTTTTTTTATAATTAACTGAATTTTTTTGTGATTTAAAACTATTTTTAAAATTAATAAAGTTTTTTCCTATTTATTAAAAGTTTTTGTGATTTAAAACCATATTTTTTAATTAATATTTTTTTCCTATTTATTAAAAGGTTTTTATATTACTGAAATTTTTTGTGATTTAAAACTATTTTTAAACCAATAAAGTATTTTCCTATTTATTTAAAGGTTTTTTTGTGAATGCAATTCTAAATTATTACAGAGTTTTTTTTAAAAAAAAATTGTGATTAAAACTATTTTTAGATTTTAGTGTCATTAAAACTATTTCTAAATCTTTTTTTTTAATTTATAGGTCTACTGGTGATTCAGAGTCGATCTCGACCTCGTCGTCCGTTGCACGAGTTCTGGTGGTTCGGGAGGCGAAAAATGGCGGAACAAAGAAAAGAGATGGGAGGAACGAGAAGGGTTAACGAGCGCATGATAGAGATGATGAGGAGGATGTACCGAACGAGGCAGTTCCCGTAGTTTTTTTTTTCGAAAACTCTAAATGTTTTTTTTTTATTTGTACAACTCTAAACTATTATCTAATATATTTTCATTTAAAAATTTATTTTATATTTTCGAATTTTAATTAAAAATAAATAATTTATAATTTTGCTAAAAAATCACATTTTAGGAAATTCCGAGGAAGTAGTGTTCCTGCGGAAATTTCGACGAAACCGGTCCTCGGAAATTTCCGACGGAATATACGGTCTCGGAATTTCCTCGGAAATTTCCCGACGAAACGGTTCTCGGAAAATTTCCGACGGAATATACGGTCCTCTTCACATTTCCTCGGAATTTCCGGTTCCTCGGAAATTTTCCGACGGAAATATACGGTCCCTCGGAATTTCCGTCGAAATTTCCCGAGGAAATTCCGAGGAAATGTGAAATTCCCGAGGAGATATTTCCGACGACTGTTGTTGTCGGTATGTCCACGGAATTCCTCAATTCCGAAGACATACCGACGATTTTTTCCCTCAGAATCGCGATGTTTTCTTGTAGTGGGGCCATGGATAGTTAAAGCTGTGGCGGGGCAGTTCGGCGCGTTTCTTGTCGCTAAGACCGTGAGGTGTACCCCTTACCAATAAAGGACCAAACTATTTTGAGATTGATATCAATACAGGTAGCTGGCGGATCTTGGCAGGCCCCTTGTGCGCCTTTTGTTCGGGTACGCTAGGAGCCTTATTCTCGACATTGGCTTCGTTGTTGAGGCGCAAGAAGAAGATGATCTGCCGGAGAGACTGATCGGAGGAGTTAGGTTGCTTCATGTGGAGGTATCGTCGGCAACTTTCTTATGATGAATAAATAGTCTAGAAGGGATAAAGGGTGCACACCAGTCGTTTATTTTAGTCTCCTTTGTCTGGGCATTGTGTCACGAGAGCAAAGATAGAGTACAGCCAACTTGCATATGAGATGATGTGGTAATGATGACTGAGACTTGTGTCGTTGGTTGGTCGATGTCATAAATTGTTATGAATAAACAACAAATACTACATCCGTTTCAATATATTTGTCATTGTAAAAAAAAATTCGTTTCAAAATAAGTATCGTTTTACAATTTTAATGTAGAATTTATTAGTTTTATATGTTATTCTATTTTTTTAGAGAGAATTATCAAAAATATCATTTTTTTGTACCAATTTTTAAAATTATTTTAATCAATTGTACCCTTATTTTTTAAGAGGAACAAACACATTTATAACTCTTGGATTAATTAATCTAAAACTTAAAGTTTTGAGTTAAGGGGTGGAGGAGAGTAGGGGTAGGGTTTATGAATGTAAAATTTAGGATTTTAAATTAATTTTTAAAAAAATTTTGCCCTCTTAAAAATGATATTTATGAAAATGTCTTTTAATGAAGGTAAAAATGAAAAGTGGTACACCCAAAAGTGTTAAAGATGAAAAATCCCCCTTAATTTAATAATCAACGGTATACTCCACATACTCACATTTGGACTGGGATCTTATTCGTTAAATTTGATTCGATTCAGTTATTCATTTCGATTCGATCTGAAAAACTAAATAAGTTATCAAAGTAAAAAACAAATATTAAAAATTAATATCCGTTAATAACGAAACAAATCAGCAAATACTTAAATAAATAGAGTCAGATATTCAATATATTCCTACTTTTATAAAATAGATGTATATATATAATTAAAATATAAAAAATTTAAATGTATAATTTATATAATTATTATTTTAACATATATTTTATTACTTTTTATTATAAAATTACTTAGTCAAGGTATTAAATTAAGAAAAGAATATTAAAACTTTATAAAATTACATTTTGTCTAAATTTTATTTATTAGAAATTTTGATTATTTTAAAAAAAATAGTATGGAATGTATAGTTTCACTTAATTTTTAGTTTTTTTACTTTATATTATATTAATTATAGTTTTCAAATAATATATTATTTTTTAGATTTAATTATATTAACCAAAGGAATAAGACATCCGTAAAATATTTGCAAGTATCCACAAAAAAAATCAAATCAGAAAATTAAATATCCACAAAATTAAACATATCACAAATACTAAAAATTAAGATATTATTCGATCGTGCAACCTGCTCACATTATATATCATGGGACATTGGCATTGTTGCACGTTTTTATCATGAGCCCGTACTACTTATTGAGAGAAAAGAACAACGAACGAGCATCACACATCATGAACCAAACCAAAGCCTGCTGATGATAACAATCCCAGTCGGCCAGAACCGGAGCAATAACGAATGGATAACCAATACGACAATGGTGGAACGCCGCAAGTCGATATCCATGCTGGAATCAACGGTTGGGCTCCCCTCCAGAAGACGGCTTCTCTGTCCGTTCCGTGACTATTTCACACAACAAACGTAAATGTCCGGCGGAGACTACTCCTCTCTCTCCGCTGGCGTTGACTGGCTCAAATCCACTACGAAACTCGATGACATACCTAGCTCGTCCGACAACCCGCGTGGCTCACGCCCTAGGAAAAGCACAGTCTCTTGGATGTCACAAACGGCTTCCATCTTCGCTGTGAATTTCCATATTCCATCAAGGAACACTACACTCGGTGCAATACTTCACGACCGACGAAACCCATTCCTCAGATTCTCTCTCAACAGTTTATAGAAGGAGACGACTTGTTCCGTAACCAGAAGGTTCAAGATAGTGAGCGAGTGTGAAAGGGCCTTGGATAGTTAAAGCTGCGGCAGGCAGTTCGGTGCGTTTCTTGCGGCTAGGACCGTGAAGTGTACTACATAAAGGACCAAACTACTTTGGATTGATATCGATACAGGTAGCTGGCGGATCTTGGCGGCCCTTGTGCGCTTTTGTTCGGTACGCGAGGAGCCTATTCTCGACATTGGCTTTGTTGTTGAGGCGCAAGAAGAGGAGGAGCTGCGGAGAGACTCATCGGACGGTGTTAGGTTCTGTATATTGATGTGTGTCGGCGTTTGTGGTCGACCCGTGCCACTGAAACCGTATAGAATGATGGTCACTGGAAGCAGACACCCCAAGGCCAGAATCAAATAATTTCAAGTAGTTTTTCAAACAGAAAGATTTAAAACGTGATTAATTGTTATGGATATTTTTATGGTTGGCAACTTTCTTATCATGAATATATATCCATAAGGGATAAGGGGTGCACACCAGTCGTTTGTTTTAGTCTCTTGGTCTGAGTATTGTGTCACGAGAGCAAAGGATAGAATACAGCCAACTTGCATTTGTGATGGTGGTGGTAATGATGATTGAGACTTGTGGCGTTGGTTGGTCGATGACATAAATCGTTATGAATAAACAACGTGCTACTATTTTTTTTCTGTAAGGAGACTATCCTTTTTTTGACATTTTCTCTCTTACTTTTGATTAATTTATTATTTCTATGGAAATAAACTCATACAAAAAGAGACCAGCTGCCTCTAACATTTTCCATTTTCAAATATATAAGTCATTTCATCATTTTATTTTTTGGACAGAGAGATCGTAATGAATCAACACATGCATAATTAAAATTAGCTGAATTATACTTATTATTTATTGTTATAAGTTATTGATTAAGTGAAATTAGTCACAAGCATTCAATCGAAGTAAAACATTGCAATCAGTACCAGACAGTCTGATCTCCATACCAGCAACTCCTGACTGATATATATTGTTGGGTTTTTAAGGCAATGTTTATTCCGTTTCTTAGGATGAAATTCTTAATAATTTAATTTTTTTGTTAGACTCTTATTTAAAAGACGGTTCTTATGTTTTTATTTAAGACGTCTTTAAGTTTTCTTAATTAAAACTAAAAACGTCTTTTAAAAAAGTTAAGAACTACTGCTAAGGAAATCTGTAATAAACATGCCTTAGGTCGGCTCATCAACATCGGTGGTCACAAAGTTGAGGTACAAAAGTTTGGACTCACTGTCTCAGGTAACATGTCTACAGACACCCAAAAAGCTTACCGACCAGGCGGAAATTCTGCTAAATTTCTTTCAAAAAAGAAAGTTTGCAGCTAAAGGGATTTATATGATAAATTTAAGAATATTTTGCATCAGAAGAGCACATAAACGTAATCGTTTGATATGTCATTATACTTTTGACTTTCAATATGTTTGTAATTGAAATCTTACGTAAAGTATTCCCAAAATCTTAGTAAGTATGCAGTCTCTTAATCTCTTTAATCATTTCCTATATTTTTGGATTTGGGATTTTGAGATATAACATTTTCTAAAAGAAAACATTTTTCAAATGCAATAAAAAGATTTTCTTAAAAGTTTCAAAAAATTTGAAAGCATGTGTCATTGGACTGAGTCCAACTCAGGTCTTGATGGGTGTGAAAGGTAGAACAGTCCTATGAACATACAACATATCAAAGCTATTTTACAAGATCAGTCAAGCACCAAAGAAAACAAGGTTTTTCAAACCTAGTATCGCAGCTTAGGTTCGTGCTCGAATACGTTGGATCAAATAGATCTTGTACCACTACTACTTCTCTAACTGCTTTTCGATTACCAATCAGTTTCATTTTCTATTTTGTGTAGCAAATATATGTCAGCATCTTTGGGATGTTGTGTCACCTTATTGATTAATATTATTATAGAAAGAGTAGATATAGACAAAAGTTTGCACCACCAACTACCAACAATCACTTATTAGTTTTGAATAACTAAATTATGATAATTAGTTACTATAATCTTGTTATAACTTATCATATTCTGTAATAATATGCAATTTTTTTAGCTATGCATGTAATCTATGTTATACTCTCTCGTTTTTATATTTGACATTTTAGAAAAAAAATTGTTTAAAATTATTTAACGTTTTTTAATTTTTTCATATAATTTATTAAAAACTAATATCATACATGATATTATAATTTTTATTTTATATTAGTATGCGATTAAATAAATAATTAATGATATTTTATTTAATGAAAAATAAATGTTTTTAAATTTCTAAAAATAGCCACGTTTTCTTATTGAGTTGGAGACTCTAACCTTCCTGTAATGAACTATTAACTATACATTAATTTAGTAATCCCAACAGGATATATGAGCCCCATAATACTTTATAGGAGAGTAGAAAGAAGAACAACGAATGAGAATCACACATATGAATTAAGACGTGAGATTGTACTTACATAAAGGACAAACTACTTCGATGTTGATACATGTGGTCTCGCCAATCTTTCGCGTTCTACAGCTTATGTTGGGCTACGCAAGGAGCTTACGTCGACGTTGGCTTCGTTATCGAGACGCATGAAGAGATGAGTGCCGGACAGACTGGTCAGAGGTGTTAGATTGTATAGCATGGAAGGTCTCGTCGCGTTTATGGTCGCACAGAACCGAACCATTGAAACCACAGAATGATCGGTTCGATGGAAGCAGCCACGACGTCAACAAGCATTGAATGGCTTTCAACTATTAATTTAACTAGATCCATTTTTCCGCGCTAACGCGCGGATTTTGCATAGAAATTTGTTCTTAGTCTATTTTCATTTGCTATAACTGTTTAATAAGTTTGTTAATTAGAACCACTAACCAATACATTTCTAAAGTATAAATCAGATGAAGATAATTTCTTTATATGTTATTATCATATCGGATATGCTATTAGCTCTTATTCTCTTTATGTTTTGATTGTGCTTCTAGAGCATATTAATTGATTATTTGTTTTTCTCTACTGAGCTAATAACATCTATTGGCTGAAATCGATAGTAATCGTGGTCAGGATGTTTGAGTAATAAACTTTCATGCATATTGACATAATACTTTGCAGATACGAGATGATAATGCGATTCCCCGGCCTATTTCAACTTATAGATGTTTGATTTGATGATTGGTATCGAAAAATTGGTTTTTTTCTTGAATGTTTTACATTGTTTAAAATCTTGGCGATTGTTCATCCCATAGCACAGAGACGCAAAAGTCAACAGAGAAATAATTTCTAGTATTCAACTATTCCTTATAGTTTTTCTTCTATTTGATTGATTTATGTATACATATTTTAGAAGATCTTATAACAATTTTTTCATTATTAATTTCGTAAGGTATTACTTCTTACATAATAATATATTTGTCAACAGATTAATACTTTTGAAATTTTAAATGCTTAACATGAAAATTTATAATGCGTTTTCAGCAGCCAGGCGTAATAACTGACTGTAAGGTTGGACATCTATATATATAAAGAAATGTTTCTCTCCTTTCTAGGCCATCCACGTCAGCCGCCAGCTAAGAAAGTCAAGGCAGGAGATGTCGCCATGTGTCCAGGTTACTAAAGTGTTGCGTTTCATTTAATCCTAGGCGTGTGTAATGGGCTTAAATCATTTGACAGCTATTGGACTTTTAGACTTTGTTAGTTTTCCGGTCCGATAAGAAGATAGTGTCTCTAACCCTAATTATTTGCAGTAGAGAAACGAAGAAGATCGTCTTCCTTTCCTGAGACGGCGTCCATAAGCCTTTTGCGATTCTTCCACCATCTGAAACGTTCTGCGTAAACGAACAAGACTCGCGGAGAAGCTGGTGAAAATTCCAAGACAAAGACTGTTAACTACTGAAAAATTCTATTATTTGGGAAGATGTGGCCGAGGCAAAGCCATCTGAGATTGAAAATATTGATTTTCGAGTAAGGACATATAAATCATATAAACTCTTGTACTATTTGTGATTAGGTGGTTGATAAGTAGGTTTACTTGGTGCAGGGTTCCTGTCAAAGGTCAGAGTGTCCCAAACAACACATGTCGTGATGTGTGGACAAAGTATCATGATATGGGAGTTGGAGGGATCAAAGCTATTGTTGAGTATAAGGTCTACACTGCTGACGCGGTTATAGATTTATTACATTATGTTGCTCCTAAGATGATGGCGCGTGGTGCCGCTCATTTCTCCTACGGCATTGCTGATGATTTAGATGACCCCAAGTACGAGCATCACAGACACTGGTCCAATCCATTGGAAACAAAGTAAGTAATTTGCTTAACATGATGCATGAAGAGTTTAGTGTCATTTTCCCTCTGTCGTATCCTTAAGAACCTGGTTTGGTTTGTTCTGTTGTTTTAGGTTACCCAATGCCCCTTCTCTCATTGTATGGAGTTGGGATACCAACAGAACGATCATACATCTACAAGCTTAATCAGTCTCCAGACAGCTGCATCCCCTTTCAAATCTACACTTCTGCTCACGAGGAGGATGAAGAAAGTTGTTTGAAAGAAGGAGTTTACAATGTGGATGGAGATTAAACAGTACCAGTCCTAAGTGCAGGGTTCATGTGTGCTAAAGCGTGGCATGGCGAGACAAGATTCAACCCTTCGGGAATAAAGACTTACAATAGAGAATACAACCACTCTCCACCAGCTAACTTGCTAGAAGGACGAGGGACCCAAAGTGGAGCTCATGTTGATATAATGGGAAATTTTCGTTGATCAAGGATATCATGAGAGTTGCCCACCGGAGGTAACGGGTCTGATCTAGGACATGACCAGGTCCACTCTGGTATCTTTGAATGGTCTGAGCGTATTGAATTGAAGCTGCGAATATTTTGATCTCTTTGAGCTGTCAGCTTTGTACTTGCAAGAGGGATCATCATCGTCATGATGCTCAAGTCAGAAGAAGCATGAGAATGATATTCGTGGTGGTGCAATATTCTCAATACGTTTTCTTTATATATTCTTATTTATGTAAATTATTCAAGCGTGTTATGTTATGTCCTTGAACGATAATGCAAGACTTGCTGCGCCATGTTATTGTCGGAAGAATTTGTGTGAGTAGTTGGGTTATACATGCAGAAAAAATGTTGAAAGAATTTAGTCTGTAATTTTTCATGATGTAATTGTAAGTTTTCTGATGTAGAAATAATATAACATTTAACCACTGAATTTTTAAAAAAAAACCCCATTAAATAAGGTTGCAGATCTAAAAGAGGAAGGTCCATTAAATTAGTTTGAGACTAATTGGAAACAGAAGATATAAGAAATTGTAAGTGATACGATACATATCTGTAGTCCAACCAATCAAACACCATAAAAAATTAGTTAATATTTTTTCATTTTGCTCATAACCTTATATATATTTTCTAATAATAATAAAAAATTGGATACTGAATTCAAAATTTATAAGACAAAAACAATGGAAATTAAATATAATTTGATAATTGTATAACTGTTTATATTTTGTATAATAAATTATACCTAAATAAACATACAAATATATAACTAAAATTAAAATTTAAACAAAAAACCGGGCGTAGCCCGGCCGACCCTAGTATAATATGTATGAATGTTTTGGGTATATTTTTCTTTTACATAGAGAATTGTGGTTGTTTGGATAATTTAAAGAGATTTATGCCAAAACGAAAAAAAAAAACAGTCTCTTCGTCCCTTTGGTATAAAACATATTTTGTCCATTATTTCTTCTTTTTACCTTTTCAAGTGTTAAAAATTAATAAAATAATATTTATAAATTAAAAAATAAATAAAAATAAAAACAATATTGTAATCGCCCATATACACACTGATATTTTTTCTGTATGAAAAATTTGTTAAAATTAAAACTTTAATTTAGTTCTACAAATGTTAGATTTCATGTTCTACCAAAAATGGCATGGTAAAAAACGAATTCCACGTTAAACAAATAATACTACCTTATTTAGAACCAACAATCTACTTTTTTACAAGAATTTATAAATATGAAGAATGCAACATCTACCCTAATTAAAAGGTTCTACATTTTTTGAATGAAACATCTACTTTTATAAGCTATTCTACAACATTAGGAATATGAAATCAAACATATAACTTAGAAGTCTAATTATAGTAGAAATGCTTATAGGAAATGGTTATGATTTCTACAGTACGTAGAAGGTACATTCTACACATGAATTCCAAAATTTTTTGGAAAAATCTCAAAAAAATATTCTAAAAATATTTTGTAATCTTCCAACTTGCCTTAAACGTGGCTAACCGATTTTACTTGTAAAAACATAAAAAAAAATTGACTAAAACCTATTTTTCTTCATCAAATCATAATTTCTCCATAGATATTCATGTGATTATCACAAATTCTTCTTCTATAATGTCTATATATATAATATGTGGTGTACGGGAATTAGGTGCTAGAGGATGATATTTTTTGGCTGAAGACAAAAGTGGTAGGTTGCTGGAATTGAATATACCTTGGAGGATTTAAAAGAATGGTTATGGAGGATTTTGGTATGGAAGAGGATAGCATAGCTTGTTTGTATAAATATTTTTTGAAAGCATATTTTTATACTTTTTAATACTGAAAAAATTTAAATTGTATTTAGTTTCATTAATCACAGTTAATTTTTGGAATAAGAAGAAAATTATACTAATGGGACAAAAATTGTACTCATGGGACAAAGTAAGGTTGGTTTTATACCTAAGAGACAAACATGTTGTTTTTTTTGTTTCATTTTGGCATAATTCCCTAATTAAACATATATTACATGAAATGAAAGCGGATACGTGGAAGCGAAAAACTATAATGAAAGCGTAGAAGTGATATTTTTCAAAACAATTAGGAAGCGATACTTGTTTAAAAACGTATATCCAAATAAATAAATATAAATTTAGGACTAAAAATATTTAATTCAAATTTAAAAAAAATCATTTTTCATTTAAAATAATTTAAAATGATTTCAAGATTTCATTTAAAAACCCAGTAATTTATTTTATTAGTTTTAATATTTGCCTATTTTATTCTCTCTGTTTTAGTATTATTAATTTTTGATTTTATACAAAAACAAATCATAAAAACATGATTTTATTTTTTTTATTTATGATAATGTGTTTATTCTCTTTGTTTTAGTATTATTAAATTTTTGATTTTATACAAAAAACATAAAAACATGATTTCACCCAGAACAAACGGATGTAGACGACACCGATGGCTTAATCAAGATGATATATCATTGTTTAAATGAATTTGTGTTTAGCACTGAATGCATTTGCCTCATAAGTAAAAGTAGAAGAAGAAAGATTGCAAGGCAGTTGAGATTTGAGAAATGAGATGTCTGTGTATAGCACTGAAGATTTCGTCTTCAGGTCTTTTATGAAGTTAATAGATGTAAGCATTTTTGGTAATGCGTAGCCTTTGTAACTGTAAGGAAACGTGGATTTGAGATTAATCTCTTGTTCTTTACCAAACTAATAGCCAATTTCAAAGATACAACTATGAAATAAGTAAAAAACTACCTCTTGCTTTTTATAATTGCTGATACACATAACCAAAATCTGAAGTAAAATGAAATGTACATATAAAACTCTTCGCTGCTTTTGTTTCAATAATTTAGTCGATAATAAACAAAATAGCATCACAAGTCGAGGACATGATGTCCGACTTGATAAAACTTAAATTACCAAGAGTGGTTTTTGTAAGTTCATCCGTTTTGGGTTATTATTATCAGCTTTACCAACTTAAATATCGACTTGTCACATTGACACAAAAGGCCAATAAATTTATGGACCCAAATCTTCCAAATAGTCAGGTTTTCTTGGATATGCAGGGGAAAAGAGCAAATCAAGCTCTTCTTTAGGTTTTAGCTGCGTCAGGGAGTCTCTCTCGCAACATAAAGCAAGAGAGAACAGAAACCAACTCTTTCACCTTTGGTTCCTTGAATATACCACTTTAACTTTAGCTCTGTTGATTTTTGCAATAGGAGAAGGCGTCAACTGACCTAATGAAATTCACTTTCATGCGCAAAGGCATTCACTCCCTGCAATAGCCTTGTGGGGCTTCCAGCTGCGTTTGCATATCGTAGTGTTCTTCAACCTGAGAAAATGAGGATAGACCTTACAGAGAAAAATTACAAACTCAGCTTCCGAAACATGAAGAACGAACTGCAAGAAGTGTACCGTCTTGCTGTCGTAGCAATGTGATGAGTATCAATTCCAGTATAAAGGCCTCCTAACAACTGATCTCTACAAATTCAATTAATGACAATCAAACGTACATAGTTAGAATGGAAAGATATATTCATGTCATAATTAAGTATTCAAATGCAGCTAAGTGAAGATACAGTGAGGTGTACAAAAGCTACAATACCCAAGTGAGGATTCAGATACTTGCAGAATGCATAAATGATACCCAAATCCCACACATCTAATAGATGAGAAACTGATTAAACTTCGTTAGAGGAGAAAGGGTTACCACGCCCCATTGTGGTACAACCGCGTCCCATCAGGCTTTCTCGGGCCTGGCTATCTTTTAGACCTCCACCGGATGTTGATGGAGATTCTATTTATGATGGAAAGGTGTTGAGCTTGACGGTAAGGTTCCAAGTCCTGTGAAAAAATTATGAGAAAAAGAATGGGCCTCAAAATTTCATGAACCACTTTCCATTGTTGTACTTAGATGGAAAGTATTAATACCGTTGCTGCCGGGATGATTTTGTTGCATTCTCTGTCCCTGACTTCTGGTTGTGTTCTCATTTTTATCACCCTCATCCTGAAAATGGTAATCGTCAGTTAAAAACAGCTGTTTGGTATCATAGCTTAGCCAAAACATAACTACACAACTTATTAGAGTCGATTTATTCAACTCCTAAATACTTCAGACTGTAATGTTGATTACATCACTTTCAATTGAATGCTTTGCTATGAAAGATAGGACTTGAGGATCTAAACTTCTCGCTTTCAGGTTCAGAGAGATGGATTTGGCTTGCTCTTCTATCCCCAAAACGTTAAAATTTGAATGAATCCCCATTGCACAGTGCATTCACAATAAAGAGAAACCAAAACCGGATTCTTATAAAAAGAACAGACCGGAGTGGTCTGTTGATAAAAATAAATCTCTTAAACTTTTTATGTGGAGATTGTAGAGTTTGCTTGGATGGAGATTCGATGAGGTGATTTTATAAAGGAGGAGAAACTGAGGGAAGTTGAAACGTTGAATTGCAGTGAATTAATAACATAATTGAATGATGGAGTGTGGGTTGTGATAACGGTGAATTACGGTGATTCCAAACGACAAAGAAGAAAAGTCGACCGCTAATTGCTTTCATCTGCGTTTAGTTTTTTCTGGGATGGGAATCAAGTGGCCATTGAGAATTGTTATTGGCCCAGAGGCGTAGTCAGATATTCATACTCGACTTGAGTATGTTATGACTTGGCAGAATAAAATGTTTTTATTGGCTTAAATAAATTGTTGACATGGACCCTGTCTTTGTTGAGGATATAGAACTTTTAGTATAGTATAGATTGATAGAAAGAAGAGATATTAAAACATTAGTATGAATAATCATGATATATATAAAATCATGATATTCTCCCATTTCAAATATATTAAAGCCAATGAATGTGCATTATTTTTAATTTTCTAAAGAAATATAGTATGTTTAAGCAAATCATATATTTAAATAGCTGAAATTATACATAGTGTTTAATTCTTTATGAGTTAATTATTTTAGTCGGAAACTATAGTCACAAGTATTCAAATAAAAAAAAACTAGCAAGTCCCCTTAAGTTTGACTATTGACTCTAACAATGCCTATAAGGCCATGTTTTATGGGGTTTTTTAAGGATGAAATTTTTAACTTATAATTTCACTTGTTTTTTACACTTTTCGGCTAACAAACTTCTCTTATGTCTCTTATTTAAGAGACGATTCTTAGGTTTTCTTAGTTAAAAATTAAGAAACGTCTCTTAAAAAGCTAAAAACTTCATGCTAAGAGATCTGCATTAAACATGTCCTAAGTAAATAATTTAGAATTTAATACCACATTGTTGGAACTCTTTAGTCTTTAGATTGAGTAATCAACATCAGTTATAGCTAGTTAACCTTAATTTGGTCACTCACCACCATCAAAATTTGTTCAAGTTTCTTTGAGTTTCAAAAGTTTGGACTCAATCACAGAAATAAAATGTGTTAACCACCCCAAATGCTATCTAAATATAATCTTGTACTAATTCAAATATTAAAGCTAAGAATCCTAAATGATTTCACTTAATCAGGTTCTAGTTATAATTCAGTTCTAGGTATTTTCATACATAATTCAAATCCTTGCTGGTTGGAGCCATGCTACATAATGGTTTGGGATCTTAGTTTTCATGGACTAAATCCACCAATTACAAGCCTGAGATCCGATATCCGTCCGTGCAGTTTTATCAATAGATACACTATGGGGTTCAAAAGCAGCCACGTTGTTTCGGTGAGCTTCGAGACTATGGGGTTAAACCTACCTTTGTGAAGTAATAGCACATTATTATCCGGGGACCATTGGCCATTTATTGCATGTTTTTTTTTAATGAGCCCCATAATACTTAGATATTAGATAGAGAAGGACAACAACGAATGAGCACCACACACATTATGAACCAAACCCAAAGCTATGTCGACGACAATAATCTCAAGCCTGCTAGAACTGGTATGTCCACCATACCGGAGTGGATAACTGAGACCATCAATGGTGGATCCGCCCGCCACGTCGATCTCCATACAGGAATCGGTGGTTGGGCTTCCCCTCCCGGAGACGTCTTCTCTGTCCGCTCTGCCGACTACTTCACCAACAAACGTAAATGTCCCGGCGGAGACTACCTTCTCTTGCCGCTGCGTTGACTGGCTCAAATCCAGTACCAAACTCGATAACATCCTAGCTCGTCCCGACAACCGCGTGGCTCACGCGCTGAGAAAAGCACAGTTCTCTTGGTCAGTCCCAAGATGGTTTCATCTTCGCTGTGAACTACCAGGTTCCAGGCAAGGAACACTACCACGCGGTGCACTATTTCGGCGACCGACAAACCCATTCCCTCAGATTCTCTCCTCAAACAGTTCATAGACGGAGACGATACATTCCGTAACCAGAGGTTTAAGATAGTGAGCCAAGTCGTGAAGGGCCATGGATAGTTAAAGCTGCGGCAGGGCAGTTTGGTGCGTTTCTTGTGGCTAGGACCGTGAGGTGTACTTACCATAAAGGACCAAACTACTTTGAGATTGATGTGGATACAGGTAGCTGGCCAATCTTGTCGCTTGCACGGCTTTTGTTCGAGTACGCCAGGAGCCTTATTCTCGACATTGGTTACGTTATCGAGGCGAAAGAAGAGGATGAGCTGCCGGAGAGACTCATCGGAGGTATTAGGTTGTGTCACATGGATGTATCGTCGGCGTTTGTGGTCGAACCGGAGCCACTGAAACCGTACAGAATGATGGGTTCGGCGGACGCAAGCCACCACCACGACCATACGAAATAAATGAATTTCAAGTAATTTTAAGAAACAAAAATTAAAATATTCGTGGAAAGTGTCATGGTTTTTTTTGGTTTTTTTGTCGGTAAATTTTATTTTTATGAATAACACGTAAAGGATAGAGGATGTGCCCTAATCCTTATTACTCTCCTTGGTCTGAGCATGGTGTCACGAGACTAAGGATAGAGTACAGCCAACTTGCATGTGTGTAATGGTTATGGTTATGGTGATTGTGATTGAGACGTGTCACGTATTGTCAGGGGCGGACCTAGAAAAGAATTTTAGTGGGGTCAAAAAAAATTAAAGTGTCATTGGCGAGTATCAAACCCTGGTTTTTGGGGGTTCAGACATTACCAGATGGCCTACTGAACTTTTGACAATTTTCTATACAAAATTAAGACTTTATCATTTTTAACTGGTGTCAGTTGAACCCACATTTATTAAAGTAGGTCCGCCCCTGCGTATTGTTCGATCTCCTAGATGGTTATGAATAAACATATGGTTTTAATAAACATCAAATATATAAAATCATAATATCCTACCATTCAAAGAATACTAACGCCTATGTCAACTTTTGTTTTCTATGATAGAAAGATCTAGCACATCATATAAATAAATACAAGCAACTCCCCTAAACTGATAATTAACTGTTGTTCTTACTATTTAATCAGAGTAAAACATTACGAATTTCAAAACAAAACAGCCTGGTCCTTTTTAGGTCGACTAATCAACATTGGTGGTCACTAGTCCACCATCAAGACTTTGTTCAAGTTTCGTTGAGGTTCATAAGTTTGGAACTCACTGTCTCAGTTTACACACCCGAAAAACCAAAAAGCTTACCGAACAGGCGGCTGTATCTATGCAAAAAACATACTCATACCTAATGGGATGATATGTCTATGATCACACAAGACAAGAGAGCATTTTTTTTCGAAATGATGTTGGATCAGTAGGCTTGTATATTTTTTTACACCAACCAACTATGTAATCTAACTCTTTTGGAAAAGATACTTCTCCTAAGTAGGAATCTGAACATGTAATTTTAAAGTTAGAACTGAAACTCATAATTCTCTAGACCCGAAACTATAATACTAGTTTCGTTATAGTGATCACTCGAACAAGAGATCTCTAATATTTTTCGTTGAGTTTAATAGTAGTCATTCAAACCAGAGATCTCTAACTTTTCAGTTGAGCTAATAAACTCTAATAAACGTTTTTAAAAAATTTAATAAAAATATTAAAAAAAAATCAAAATTTTTTGAAAGCCAACACCAACTCATGTGTCTTTGGAATAGAACTCATGTCTTGATTGGGTGTGAAGGGTAGAACAGTCCATGAGCACACAAAAAATATCAAAGTTATTTTACAAGATCAATCGGCCACCAAAAAAACATGATAAAGTCTTTTAAGCCCAATAGCGCAACTTTAAGTTCGTATCCGAATACCATTTGGATTCAAATAGGTCTTGTGACCACTACTTCTCTAATTGAACCCCAATTCCTTTTTCTTTTTCTGTAAATAAGCAAATACATGTCTCTGCATCTTTGGGGATGTTTTGTCACATTATTGATTAATATTATTATAGAAAGAGTAGATATCGACAAACGTTTGTCACCACCAACCACCAACAACCAACTGTTACTCATTATTTATTTTCCTGAAAATGAAAGGATAATTTTATAATTTCGACCCTTGTTTAGAATAATGATCTTTGGATGATTTGAGGCTGACAATGAACTTTGCACATCATTTTTTGTGTAAATCTTGTGCAAGATATTTTTTTTGTAAAAAGTTTGCACTTGATCACACTCATTGATGTTTCTTCCTTCTTTATTCCCAACACATTCAAGCTCAATATGTTGGCCTGTCCCAAAACAACTTCATTTTCGCTGTGAACTCCCATATTCCAGGCAAAGAACACTATCATTTCGATGCTCTACATCCCAAGAGATGAATACATTCCTCAATATTGGTCTGCCTGATACGGTTCCATAGACGGAGACGATTCGATTCCGTAACCAAAAGTCAAGATAGTGAGCCAAATCGTGAAAGGACTTTGGATAGTTAAAAGTTGCGGCATGGGCAGTTCAGTGTGTTCCTTTTGGCTTAGACCGTGAGGTGTACTTACCATAAATGTGTTAATTAATTAGTGGAAACTATAGTCACAAGTATTCAAATAAAATACTAGCTAATCCCCTTAAAGAGACTCAAACAATTCAACAAGTAAATAATTAGGAACTTAATACCACACTGTGGAACCTCTTGAGTCTTTAGGTTGACTAAATCAACATCAGTCAGAGCTAGTTAATCTTAATTTAGCCACCCAAAATGCTACCGAAATTAATTTCATACTAATTCATTTATTAAAGCTCACAGTCCTAAATGATTCCACTTAATCAGGTTCTAGTTATGATTCAGTTTTAGGTATTCTCATACATACTCCCTCCGTTTCAATTTACTTGTCGTTCTGGGTTTATGCACGCTGATTAAGAAAACATTTAATTTTACATATTTTCAAGATAAAAATACTATTACCTATACACCTAACCATATTTAAACCAATAAAAAAAATAGAATAACAGATAAACTTAATAAATTTTGCATTGAAACTATAAAACGACACTTATTTTGAAACCAAAAAAATTCTCTACAACGACAAATAAATCGAAACGGAGGTAGTAATTAAAATCCTTGCAGGCTGGAGCCTAGGCCTCATAATGATTTTTGATCTTAGTTTCGATATTTATTACACTACAAGAAAACATCAATATACTGAGGGAAATTCCGAGGGAAAATGAGTTCCTCGGAATATTCCGTGGAAATTCTGAGGAAATTTCGAGGAACATATGTCCGTCGGAATTTCCTCGGAATTTTTAGTACCCGGGAACTCAAACCGCCAAACATTTTCGCGAAAATTAAATTAATAAATTCCGACGGAATTCCGAGGACCCCTTTTCCGTCGGAATTTTTGGTTTTATTAACCCTAGGGAGTTCTTCTTCCTCATTTCTCTTCTCTTCTCTTCTTTTCCTCTCGGCCGCCGCGAAAGCTCTCCCCCTTCTCTCGATTCTCAGCCGCGAAACCTCCTCAAATCTCCTCTATTTTCATTCCAAATCATGTAAGTCCTTAATCTCCATCATCCTTAGTTATTTTGATTATGATTTGAACTTAGTTTTAAGGATTTTAGATGTTTTAGATTGTGATTTTGTTAGGGTGATTGGTAAATAGGGGAATTAGTTGGTTTTTGTGTTGATTGTGTTGTTGTTGTTGATTTATAAATTTAATTTTCGGAAATTATCAAATTTTAATTTCTGAAATTTTAATTTTCGGAAATTATAATTTTTTTGTGATTTAAAACTATTTTTTAAATTAATAAAGTATGTTCCTATTTATTAAAAGGTTTTTTATATTACTGAATTTTTTTTTGATTTAAAACTATTTTATAAAAATTAATAAGTTTTTTCCCTATTTATTAAAAAGTTTTTTTGTGATTTAAAACCATATTTTTTAAATTAAAAATTATTTTCCTATTTATTAAAAGGTTTTTCGCTATCCTCTACTGAATAATAATATATCTCTATACCCTCTTAACAAACAAACTCCGGCAGCAAAACCGCCCACAACCGCTCCCACCCAGCAAACACCACAAAGCATGTGAATTTCAAAACTATTTTTATAAATCATTAAAGTATTCTTCCCATTAATTTCCACCTAATTAAAAGGTCTCTTGTTAGATGAAATCTACCACCAACAAACCGAAATTATACAAGTTTGGTTTTAAAAAAATTGGGTGATAAACACCGACCTTTTTTACATTTTAGTCCATACATATCAACAACTATTTCTACAAATCCCTTCCTCTTAATATCATAATTATACATAGGCGTCTACATGTATCGAAATCAGCGCTCAAAGATCGTCACGACACTGATCGTCCCGCTACTCGCACGACGGTGTTCTGTTGGTATTAC